>DWRA01002092.1:0-14864 GCA_018250295.1 Spathilepia clonius
GGTTGATAAACAAAACAGAAACCGGTAATTATAGAACTTTTTGTCTTTGCCTATAAATTGTTCTTTTGTAGGATGATTAATATTAACATGCCAGTGTCAATAATTTGGGGAAAATATTATTTTCTTTTACATATCTACAACAATTTGCAGATTTAATTTTTATTATAACTTTTGTCATCAGCACATAATATGACTACTTAATAGGCTTATATATCAAATTATTAATGATTTTCCTCTATTACGTATGAATAAATTGATTTATTTTATTAGTTTAATTTTCTAGTAACTAGTTTTAAACGTACTGTAGCCATCACTACCACTGTATCCTGTATTTGAACTATCTCTGTCATACAGATGATAACACTCAAAGTGAAATGATATTATTGATATTTACTTAGCATGTGGAAATTTCTTGGCCGTGTCAAAGGTCATTGACCTGCTGTCATAACAATCAAATTTATTGAAATAATTTCTCCATATAATATTTAATGAGGTAAATTTAGTACGAGTGTAAGTGATTACTAGTTATTTTGTGTTCTTCAATGATGAACTCATGTGTTGAACATATGGGATAAATGTAGGTGACTGGCATATACTATTAGAGGTTATGACGCAAGTTAAGTGTTAAATATACATAGAGAGCTAATTTTAATTATAATTCGCCAACAACATTCGTTTTAACCTTCGAGGAATAGTTCGCAGTAAAAAGAGTCGAAGTATTAGAGTTGTTTACGAGATTTGAATAAGGAACACAAGTTCGTAGGTTATCGTGTATGGTCACCTCAAACACGCCGAGGCATCGCCCCAGCTTGCCGATGACGCCCGCCTCCTCCAGGACCTCTCGCATGGCCGTCACCGAGGGCTCCTCCTCCGGTTCCACTCCTCCGCCCGGCACGATCCAGTTGTCGGGCCGACGCGAAGACGTCACGAGCAACACCTACGCACGAAACGACTTGTAATCTCGCCACCAGTTCTACAATAACATCCAGGGTACAAACACCACACTAACCTCCGTTTCGGCGTCCGAACGAACGCATATACAAGCCGCGCGGCGTCTGAATCCCTCGTCATCGTATATCCGGATTGAATTAGGCTTCTCTTTCACCATTTCGAGTAAACACGTAAACGCGAACTAAACAGACGATCACAAACGAAAAGCAGACATTAAATAGAAAGAAAATTATCAACCGAACCAAATTTTTTAATGATCAACAAACGCCATAACCGAGGTTTCCTAAGATAAACGTATCCATTTTCGACTAATTTATGAGTTACACAATGTACATATAAAATGAAACTATAATAACAATAACACTACAATTAGAGCAATATTTCAGCTATAACTAGCTTTTGATCGCGTATTGCAAGCCCATGTTGAATGGTGCCTGACGTTTTCTCTGCGAAAATCGAAATACCTAGGTTTTGGAAAGCAATTACGAGTCTCATATCAGCTGACAGCCGGAAGTTATACGTGGTATTGCCATGTGTCTAGGCTTTTGATACTACCACATTTATTTTAATATTCAGGGTAAGACGCTTGGAATTCAACTAATATCGTATTAACTTTAATGAAATTGTTCAAATATAACCAACACTCAAAATAGGATGTAAACGAATTTACATATAATTGATTATTAAGTTTGTCAACTGATTCTTACTTCCCATATAATTTTTTACAATGTATTACTTTGAAATCATATTAGAACGATGAAATATAGCCTAAGAATTGGTTTTATAATTTATTTGATAGTATCAGTAATATATATATTTATTTAATAAAGAGTCTAAATTAAAGCAAGAAAAGAAATCTGTTAAGCTAAAAAGATGGAATCCACGGTAGAGTTACTGCGCTGTGTACAAATAAAACTTAAAAAACTGACGTGACAGTTACTATTTGAATTTCATGAATTTAGACGAATTGGGCTTTGTTGTTTTCTATTTTTGTGTTTGTATTTTTTCAGGTTTATCTGATGGGTGAGTGAATTTTGCTTTTACTTATATTATTACTTATACTTATATTATGTGTGGAAGTTGGAAAAATATGTGTTTAATGCAACAATATATTTGTTTCTTTATCTTTTAAATGCCGAGTGGAATAATAGTCTGTTTCCCTTTCAGAGAAGAGTTTCGACTTTGGTGCGTTACTGCAGAATCATGAGAAGAAGCACAAAATCAGGCCTACGCAGTTTGTTAGCGTAGCGGGCGGGGTACTGTGCACAGTTTAAACATATTTCACATTTTGTAGTCATTTTAGTAAATAATCATGCATGTGGTAGGTCACATTCATGTCGTTTCATAAATTATATTCATGTTTTCTGCCCTAAAGAATAGTACAACATCGGTCCTGATAGTCTATTGTTAATTTTCAGGTCCGAAAGCGCCTAGAGACTACCATAAAAAGGCGTAAAAGTAGCCGCCTGACTATTTTCGATAGCATCAGGAACCTGCCTAGTTGCGACAGTCCTAAAAAACAACCAAATCCGCAGTCAAAAGTAGAGCATAGGCGTATGCAGCTGGAAAAATGGAAGGAGGAAAAAGAAAAGCGGAAGCAACAGGCGGCCGCTCAGAAGAAAAAGCCCTTTGTTGCTGGGGTAGCACACCCTTCCCTTAAGTTTGAGCCCCCGCCACCGCCACCAAAAGCTGTGCCGAGCATGTCCGGCAGAGTCACAAGGTCACAGTCTGCAAAAACCAACGCCCAGAAATCTAAACAAACTAAAAACACAATTCAAGCACAACCAAGTACAAAAACGGAGTCGTTTGCACCAAAAAACGCCTCTTTTAAACCACCCGAAATTAAGAACATGACCAAGGTACCAACATTGGCACTGCCACCCAAAAGTAAAAAAAATAAGGAAACTTTTACATTCAAACCTATCCTACCAGATGCTCCTAAAGTTAATGCTAAGACGACCAAAACAAAACCTGTGCCAAAGCAAGAAACTAAAATAGTTGCAAATAAGGCATCCAAACCAGTCGCGAGATCTACACGAGGTAGATTTGTTAAACTCCAAAGTTCGAGTTCTGATCAAACTCAGAGTTCATCTGACATGTTGTCACCGGTTTTAGAGAAACCTGTGCCTAAAAGTAAATCTCCTAGGAAGTCTGTTCAAGGTAATATGGTTACACCGAGAAAGCCTATACCAAAAAGTGAGTCAAGCTCAGAGGAAAGACTCAGGTCTCCAAAGTCCCCAGGAGATTTGCCGTTGACTCCTGAGCAGATTGTGGAGGAGGCTAAGAAGTTCAGCCCCTGTGTCACCATGTCTCGTGGCAAGGATAACGCCAGGAAGGAAATGAAGAAAAAAATTGATGAAGGTATTTACTTACAATTTTTCATATAATATTAATATCAATCAATCCGTTTAATAAAAATTTGTCTATTTATAATCATAATTTGATTAATTTCAATGTTCGACTTGTTAGAGATCAGCATTTGACAATTTCTGCCTTCCAGAAATTGTTACATATTTAGTCCTTGGATTATAAAAATTTAATAGATTATTATTAATAATGTACTTACATAGCATTTCAGAACTATGTAGATGGCAGGCGTATTTTATGAATATTTTAGGATTCTATAAAGGATTGTTCCATTACTTAAAAACACACCTATTTTTATCTTAAAATAGTAGTAATGTTTTATTTGTAAGTTACATTAGATAAAGATGTTAATATGGACCTGTCCGACTTAGTTATTTCATGCAGCAACACTTTGAATCCACTTTAGTTGAGATGGGTAATAGACATCCATAGTCAGTAGTTATTTACAATTTGCCAATGTTAACCATAAGTAAACTAGACTTATTGTAATGTAAAATATGATATATTGCATAAACAACTTACAGGTTTGCTTGATGAGGATGTGAGTGACATGGACAGTGTGGAACACTTCAGAAGACAGCACAATTCAGAAATCGAACGAATGACTGAGATGTGTAATACTTGGGACAAGATATTAGAGCAAATGGTTTTGCCGGAAGCTGTTCAGGTATTTATGCATGTTCGAACATACAGATATATATATGTTGTTGATTGGATATTATACCTATCAAGTGCATGATAGTCTAAATTGATACAATATTCTTAAAGTGGTATTTTTCATTGTGGTTCGATTCTACCGGCACGTCTGCTACATCTATTGTGCCAAATAACAACAGTTAAACACTGCTGTATTCTGGTTTGAAGGTTGTCTGAATGGAAACATACTTAAATGAGACGTTTCCAATTTTCTTCACGGATGGCTACCCATCTGTGGTCTACCTCAGATATGACTTTAATTTTATCTAGAGTTGAGTAAAGATATCCATAGGTGGCAGTCGCCATTTAACACCAAGTGGAAAGCATACTCATTTGCTCCTTTTGATTTTTTTTATATCATAGCATAGTAGTCACTTAAAAAAAAGAAATATGTTTATAAGCTGACATTGAAATCTTTTATCTCAATATATTTCGTCGCCAGGATGCAATCCTGAGCGCGGTGGGGCAGGCGCGGCTGCTGATGTCGCAGAAGATGCAGCAGTTCGCGGGGCTCGTGGCGCGCTGCGGGCGGCGCGAGCCCGCGCACGCGCTCGTCACGCCGGCCGACCTGCACGGCTTCTGGGACATGCTCTTCATGCAGGTGACTCCCTTGCATTTCGAAGCCAACGATGCCTTGGCGACTCCTTGGTACCCTTACCGTGTGTTTTTTACGTTTAGCGGCTCGATCATCGTTAACGAGTTGGCCCCATACATTCTCCTAGCAACACCCCACTGTCGAACGTATCGCAACCAAAGATTTTGCTAGGAGAATTATATATAGGAGTCAAGGTGTTAGGTAAAATATAAAACAAAAAAATGATTGCGGCAACTATAAGGTTGCACTGGGAAGGTACCAGTGCTATTAAAACAATTCTTTTGTGTTGTAGTCACATTAAATGGTTCATGTACAGATTACGTAATTAGCTGATTATTATTTATGTCACTTATTAACTATTTTTTATTTTTTTGGATTACTGGATCTTGTTTTGAGTTATTAAGTGTCATGTTGTTTGCGCAATGTCCTTTGTTAAAGAAGCGTTACAAATTGGTGGATAAAGTTGTAATATCATACTAGTGCTTAATAATAATAGAATATATTTTGGAATCCATTTCTAAGCGTCATCCATTCTTTTTAATTTTTAATTATAGGGAAAATGCCGATATGTAAATTAATGGTTTAAATATTCATTTAAATTTGTTCATATAATTGTTTGGTGGTTGTTTGTTTGTAGTCAGTTTTACAAACTATACCCAAGTGTGAGTTATTTTATAACTTTTTGTTGTTCTACATATTTAGGTGGAAAACGTGGACATGAGATTCAAGAAGTTGGAAGAGATGCGCATGCGCAACTGGGTGGAGGAAGTGACAGTAATCCAGCGCAAGAAGGCCCCGCCCCGTGCTAAGCCAGCGGCCAAGCCTGCTGCCACCAGCCGCATTAAAGACATGATTGCTGGTGAGTTTATTGCATTGATTTTGTTATTGAATAAGAGAAAGAAATGTAGCTAAGGAGTAAGCAGTCCTAACCTGATGGTAAGAGGCAACAGCGGTCCATGGATATTTATAATGAACCCTAGAGAAATCAGAGTGTTTTCAGAGTTTGGCCACAGATGTATTGCTACGCTTGAGGACTAAGTTGTTATACAATATATCATGTCTCTCTCTTGCTACATCTATCAAATCAGAACATAGCACAGACGACTGGTGTTATTAGGCAAAAATAGGAGTAGCGCTGGTGCCTTACAATAACGACTTCTACCACATTTATGACTTGTAAAACTTTTAGGCTTTTCTAAATCGACTCATGGTTTTAACGTTTTGATATCATGCAGATGTGCATCACATATTTTTTAAATCATAAATGAACCTCACATAAACTGTATGATTTTTCGAATTTCGGATCGTTTCAAAGTGTGTGACATTTTAGCTGCAAGAAAAGCCAAGAAGCAGGATGCAGCAAGTCAAGAAGTGGCCCAGAATCCCGAGGTGGAGGCTGCAGACACCAATAAGTCTTTCGAGGCGGGCTTCTTCTGCGTGCGCTCGCCCCTGCGAGCGGCCCCCCCGCCGCCCGCCACGCCCGCGGGCAAGCACACTCTGCTGAAGGCGGTTCTGTCCAGTGAGGCAAAGAAGTCTGCTTCTAAGGTATGCAACTAACAAATTTTGTGAGTAGAAAATAGAGTAATCTTTCTTTTTTTAGTTGTTTTATTTAATGTTCTTAATAATTAATGCCTGACCGAATGTTCGGTTTTGTTTTCGGCTAGTTTCAGCTACGAAATCTAGTTTAGGCCTCCGTTTCGGTTTCGGTCAAAAAATGGCCGAATCTTCCGGCCACACCGAAACTAGAGAGTTCGTGAATTATCGTGTGTCGTTCGGCGAACTTCGCAGCTCACTCGTGCTCGCTCGCGCGCCGCCTTCGGCTATTCTATGATTGTTTCATCGGCTATATTTAACTTTAATTTTATTCTATTTAACTGTCGATATAAATAGAATATGCAAATAAAGGTGTAAAAAAAATTAAAACGTACTTTCGTTTCAGTACGCTATAGAAATTTTAAATGTGTTTAAGTAAGTTTCAGCCGAAACTAAGAGCGAGGCCGAACGCTCTTTTGCGGCTGAAAAGCCTGTTTCGGTCGCATTCTATTATTAATAGACTTGATTGATAAAAATAGGATTTTTTAACATTTTCCGAAACGGTGATAGCTATTTGACGTTCATAAAGAGTTCTATATGAACCAACTTTGATTGATTTTTACATTTCATTAATATTTTTCAGATATATAAAAGTACTTATTTGTTCACAGAATTCGACATCATCATTAGCAATGTTGCGGGCATCTCTTATTGGGAAGAATGTTGAAAATGATACTGCTTTAAATGAAGTAAGTTCAAAGTAACACCAACAAATAAATCATAACACAAAATATATATTTGTTTAACATTCACTGTGTCAAACATTGCAATGTATAGTTAAGAATTTGATTATTTTTGTCAGAATAATATTTACCAGTTTCCATAGGTTTACGAATTAAAAAAATATGATATGACTTTTTCAGCAACTTGTACGTTTAACACCAATCAACCTGTACGCGACACCTGGACGCAGCATCCTGAAACCACTAAGCGTGCCGTCGGCCACCAAATCTGGTAAGAAGTCCATCAAAGTTGTTTTATTCGACGAGTCTGATACCGAAACCCAGGACACTTCTGTGAATGATGCTGATGTCAACGGAGTGACCGGCGTGAAGAACATAGAAGATGCGAATACAGACAGCGGCGTATCTTCCATGGATATCGAGAAGGATAAAGAACAGAAGGAGAACAAGAGTTCTAGAAAGAAGTCTCTAGTGAGACAGGACGCCACAGAAGAAAACAGCCCGGTGATGACTAGAAGTAGACGGAAGAGCATGCCGACTCCTGCTTTGGACATTTCACTGGAGAATGTAGTAGAGAAGACACCAAAACGCACTTCTAGAAGAAAGAAGGTGTTGCAAGAAGTTGAGATCAATATAATAGAAGAGAAGAAGACTCCGAAGAGGTCTTCTAGAAGGAAAAGCGCGATACAAGGGGTGGCGTGACCTTGATAAATGTTTTAAACGATTTTATACTTTGAGATATTAATCATGGTGAATATTTTTCAGGGCAGGTAGAGAAGATATTTGCGGGGTCACTTGCAGATGATGCAGTATTTCTCTTGTGTGCAAAATTTTACTTCATGCATAATTTTTTTTTATCGAAAGTACATGTTGATAAATGCGTAGTTTGTCCTGATGCAATAATAACAGTCTTAGGGCATTGTTAGGTTTAGTTTTCTTTTTATATTTCAGAAGTAGTAAGCGAACATGCAGTCCACCTGTACCCTTAGTATGAGTTTCTGACGTTTAGCGACGACGAGCAACTCGATCGTCGTTAAAGAGTTGGCCCATACTAAGTCTTATTTCCGATACGTTCCGCAGAGGGGCGCTGCTAGGAAAATGTATGGGACAACTCCTTGATGACAGAGTCGCAAAATTCGAAGTCAAAGTCAAAATTTATACTAAGGGTACTGATGTAATGTTGCAGCTGTTATCCAAATTAGAATCCTATCTGAGGTTGGTCACAAATGCGTTGCTATCTTTATTGCGAATTACTAAGAACGCTCCGTGAGTTCGTAGCCTTAGGTGCCATTTAGAATTTTTGTTGTTGTTATAAGATATTTTATCTCGCGATGTCGCAATTTTTGGTCGTCTGTTATCCTTAGATTCTGTTTCATTTGAAAGAGGTGATTTTTTGTTTTTTTTTTTTTGATGGAGTAGCATACGAGCTTGCAGTCCACCTGATAGGAAGTGGCAACTGCCGCCCATGGACATTTGTGATCTACCCCAGATTAAACCAGAATTCCAACTGAAGTCGACCACAGATGCGTTGCTACCCCTGAGGACTAAGTTGGAATGCCACGTGTAGTTTATTTCCCTTACCACACCCTTCAAACCAGAACACAGCAGCGATTAACACTGCTGTTATTAGGCAGAAATAAGTATGGCGATGGTGCTGCCGGACTCGAACTACAAATGGTTCTACAGTCAGCATATAAGTTTGAATCTTGGTGTGTACACCAATTAGTTATCCATTACTTACGCAACTGTCCATCATCTGCAAGTGACTTAAATTTCTTTGGAGTGCCGAGTTCAATTGTGTTTGGTGTGTTTGTTTTGTATTGATTAGCAGTGCAATTTTGTTAGGTAGTGTAGTACAATGGGCTATGATTATGTGATGTGTACATTGTTGTGGATCTTGTATATCAGATTGGTGGTATTTGGTATTACCAGTACGGTTTTCATGTGTCTTTCAATATGTGCAGTACATTCCATTATTTTCAGTATGTGTTTGTGGAAGTTTATAAATTAGTGCTTGGTATTAAAACATTGTTTTGGTGGCGTTTCCGAGTTATAAAAACTATTTTTGAGTAACTGATTAATAGCCATTCGCTGACGTATGGAAGTAATACAGATTTTTAAATTGTTTTTTTTTTATTATTTTGAAAATTCATGATTATTGAATTACATGGTTAATTAAATTTGTGTTTGCATGTTTTAAATGTATTATTAATATTTGTTTAACGTTGAATTTAAGTATCACTATGTCTTACAATAATAGTGAGTTGGTTCAAATAATTTTGTCTTAAATTAATTTCATACATTTTTAAGTTTTGAAGTTTTGAGTTTTTTTTAAATATCTCTGTTAAATTATAAGCGAGTTATACCTTAAATTAATGCTCATTAACTCAACATTTATATAAATGTCTTTCTTCTAATAATTATGTTTTTATAATATTGAATGATAGTAGTTATAATGTGTAAATAAGGATTTAAAATCATGGACTGAGTGGTGTGTGCCTTGTCTGACGAAATAAATTTGTTAAGTGTTTACTGTACCATTAAATTTATTAGGAATTTAAATTTAGTCCAATAATTATTTAGAAAATAAAGTATAGATGTGTAAATATTGTTTTTTTTTCAACGACCTACATAGTTTTATGTCAGTCACGTTAATTGTTGGAAACCAGTGTTACTAGGCTAAGGGAAGGAGTATTGCAAAGAACAAAATATTGTCAAAGGAAATTTCGTTATATTACAAAAAATATATTTTTTTTAGGTTTAGTCATAGATACAAAACGAATTGAGAGGAACAATCGGAAATATTATGTCAGTACAAAGCGGAGCGCCAATTTCCGGAGATAAGATATCCTTTGGCGCCGCTTCGTGGCCTATTTAGCGCACTGCCAAATTGTACTGGACACGGAATTAGTTTAGTACGTTATGACAATAGCACTGAAATTGCCAGTTTTTATATATATATCCCAATTATCAGTTATGCAATCAAATTGATCATAAGGAGTCACTACTGCACAATGACATATTTAGCCAAACTCAAAGACAATGTATTTAAAATTGTTGTATAAATGAGTTGCCTTATGGACTAAATTAGCAAATTTCTTGATTTAGGTTCGTGATTATAACATAATCTTGGTTTACAATGAATAAACCTTCGCGATATTGAAGCTCCATACCTATAAGTGATCAGTTTCACATAAATTGTAAATTACACTTCTTTTCGTCCTAAATAAGATTAGAGGTATTACGTATTTTTATGGTGTGGGGATAGGGAACAGGTATATTCATGTATATTTGATCAAAACTGTTAATTTAAGAAACTTCTAGTTTGTTTTGAATCTGTGTACACTGGCTGGAGGCCAATGAAGGGCTTAAAAGTGGTTATGTAGATAACTTCTGCTATTCCATTCATTCCTTTATTCAAAATGTATATTGGTTATACAAAGGTTGTATGCAATATTTACTTTTTAGGGCATAATTACTTTGATTTGAATTTTAAGGAACTTTCGGTGTGTCCTCAGATTTTTTCAAATAGAGTCTTGATTTGTTAGTAAACCTTTTGCTAATATTTAAATTGTGGCTAATTTTAATATAACCATCTGCTTAAAGTTCACGTTTTCTTTAATAAAAGTATTATAGCAAAACTTTTATTTTATCCTATTGTCCGTGCTAGCTTGAAATTTGGCGCTTGCTTTAATATATCATTTAAATAAGTAACCAAAATAATCGACAATTATATTAATAATCTATATTAAGTAAATTAAATTACATTTTAGATTAATTGCAGACAATGATAAATAACTATCTATTTTTGTAAAGACGATACTTGTAAAATGAGATCCAGCCTTAGAAATTCATTTCAATTTTATTTCTTAATCTTATCTACTTCAGAAAATTTGAATAAGCGGCCTCTAACCATCCCTTAATCCTTATTCCTACTTTCGTGCTCAAGTTAAATAAAATATTCAGCGTATTTCGTTGAAATTTTTGACGCTTCAAGTGCTCTGTAATTAAACGGGCAATTAAAAATGGCAGTCGAGGCAGCTATAATAATAACAATCAAGAGTCTTGCCCGTTGTTAACCGGAGATAACACAGGGTCAGATTACGTAAATCTATGCAAATTTGGCTGGAAACTGAGCGCTTGAGCTCAGGCGCTAGGGCTTTTGTTTGACAGTCAGAGATTAATATAATGCGATCATTTTATAATTCGCATAATCTGCCCTGGACTCCACATTAATAGCCTTCAACAGCTCCGTTCGTCTATTCCTGAGTTTTGATTTAAGAGGGTGTAAATTACCATAAATGACTGGCAGATTTAAAGCATCTCCTATAAAGCGTGTCATTTGCACTAAAAATACGTCTTAAGATGTCGCAAGTGACTAGGTACGAGTATTGTCAGCCTTTGTAAGCACGAATATTTAAAAAAAAAAAATTTTTTTTAGCGGTTAGTCACCTAACAGTGCCTTATATCTCCACTGAGTGTCCGAGTTTTTGATCTCTTGGGTATTACCAATAGTATAGTATCCAAAACCAACCAACGTAGCTCTCTATTTATTTTTATGCATATTTTTATTATAGGAAAGCTTTGGTCGCTTGTCTTTTATTACGAGATAGTAAGACTCGTCAGTAATACAGGGTAATTTGAGTCTCGATTCTGGCAACCCTCAAAATGGCGAGCGCGCGAAAATATTTCTCGTTCGTTGCGTAAACACGAGGGTTATTAGAGGTGTAATTATTCGGTACAATTGCACTAATTTCAGGATATTTCACGTAATCTCGCCTTCTCGTGTGACAAATTTAGGCATGGTAAAAAGGGTTAATTTCGCGTATATTTCTGTTGCTTATGCTTTTTTTATAAAGTATTTGGTATATAGGGTATAGTAAAAGTAAATAAGACGTAGACCACGTCTAGAGTGAAAACTAATTTCAAAAAGAGCTCAATTTTGAGAAATCATAGGCGTATGCATGGGATTTCAAACCACGGACCTTTAGATTAACGATTGAATTTTGAACTACAGGAATACTACTGATATAAATAAGAGTGTAGGAGAAGCTTAAATTAGTTACACCAACTTTACAGTTTTTACATGCTTTTATTTTACTTGCTTTGTAAGTTTGTATATATGTAAGATTCAAATTTCCAAATTAAATTTGATCCAATCCCTAGCACCCGGATGAGCTGAAATTTTGCACAAGCGTTTGGTTTTGATGAAAATGCATGGTTAGCTTAGTGACGTCATTCTAAATTCAATATGGCGGATGACCATAGTCAGCGGTTTCATTATTTTAATGCACCTACGTCCCCCAAGATATAGATATCAAATAAAAGGATTTCTGAAAATAATACAATAAATCGTGTTTTAAAAATATTTTAAACATAAATTTATTACTATTGCAAAGATGCAATGCGATTCGTTTCTCGAAGCGTACGCTTTAGTATTAATGTAAACAATATTACTTCACTTTGCCGAGGGTCGGCGTAGGGCGACGACGATTTTCTCCTTTTGGGGATAAAAGTTTGGAACTTTATTTACATGCTGTAGGGAGATGGGTGGGCTTTTTGTGACAATTCATTAAAGTAGTAGAATTCTTCGTGGTTCTTCTCTAGTGGGGCTATCATCATGACAATTGTTCCTTATAATATTAAATTTTGTATTGTAGAAATACATTGCTAAGCGCTGTTGTGTTCTGGTTTAAAGATATTTCTTAGATAACATCTGGTTTAAGGTTATTTCGAAAAAAGGGTAGTTGTTAGGTCACGCGCGCGGAAAGCGACAGATGACTTTTAGCTCTGAATACGAGCTCGACTACTTCCAACCTTGTGTTTAGTAAAAATTGTAAAATAGTGTGAATTAATATGTTAAGTGAAGAAAGTGATATTATTTCCGTCGTCGAACGCTTGTTTCTGTGTAAAGGATGTGGGTGACTGTACCTATTGGAAAGCATAGTGTTTGATGTTCTGATAACATTTGAAGCCCTGTTGTTTTCAATATTATGTCCAGATATTTGCACGCACTGTCACAATTAACGTGACCAGGTAAGTGTTTTGTAGATGTAGCAAATAAATGGTGCTTGTTTAAAAATAAATATTTTTCACATCAGCAAATATTTAGAATTACAGAAAATATGTTCGTGGGTTAATTACTAAGGCTTCTACGGTGTACGAATATCGTATTGATGTCATAATTAAAATAATAAATACGAGGTCCTTAAGTGCATTTAAGTTGTATGTGATACAACCCTTTGTGGTTGACTCCGGAGGCACCAGCGCCACACCTGTTTTTACCTAACAATAGCAGTTAAGCACTGCCATATTCTAGTTTGAAGGGTTTAGTAATGGGGGAAATAAATATCCCAGACGTTTCAACTTAGCCCTCAGGTGTAGCCATGTATCTGTGGTGGATCTCAGGTATGATGCTAACCTTATCTGAAGTTGATGAAAGATGCTCATAGGCGGCAGTAGCCATTTACCAGCGGTCGGACTGCATGCTCGTTTGCTTCTATATTATAAAACTAGTTGACCCGGCGAACTTCGTATCTTTCTTTGTATCTTCGCACACGCGACGAAAGTTTAAAATATGGAGTAACTTCTCCCGTTTTCCCAACATTTCCCTTCACTGCTCTGCTCCTATTTATTGTAGCGTGATGAAAGTATACTATAACCAGCTCAGGAGTATGAAAAATAATTGTACCAAGTTTCGTTACAATCCGTCGAGTAGTTTTTGTTTCTATAACGGTTATACAGACAGACAGACAAAAATTTTACTGATTGCATTTTCGGCATCAGTATCGATCCCTAATCACTCCCTGATAGTTATTAATCAATATATTGGAAATATATTTCATGTACAGAATTGACCCCTCTACAGATTTACTATAAGTATAGATGACATCATCGGCGTCCCCAGGTGACGGAGCTGAACGAGAAGCTGGACGCGGAGATGACGAAGGCGGACAAGCTGGAGATCGAGAACAAGCGGCTGGGCAGCCGCGCGGCCGCGCTGCAGCGCGAGCGCGAGGCGCTGCTCACGGAGCGGGACGCGCTCCGGGACTCCGTCGACGAGCTGCGCTGCACCACTGCGGCGCAAGGTTGCACTTTGTTTTGTATTTACGTTGTATATATCGACACCTCCAATTAATATTACGCTAAGTCGTTTGGGTAATTTTTTTTTGCACCAAAATGCTTGCGATGCTGTATATTTTGCGTAAAATAAAATTTGTGAAGAAATTCGTACAAATTTTGTACAAATTGTAGTGACCGACTCGAACAGTTTTTGAAAACCGAATCGAACTTTCGCTTTCTCTACTTTTGGGAAAAACCAAAGTCGATGTTTGTTTGGACGTACGATACTTTACATATTTTGTTAGAATTTGGAGTTTCATACAAACACTTGGAAAAGTTACCTCTATTTATATTGTTGTCATTAAATTTAAAAATATTACATCATAATAATATTATGATGTGATATTTTTTTTAACAAAAATAACAAAAATCTAAGTAGTTAGATGGTTCGGTTAGTAAATTGTGTAAATTTACAGGCACAAGAGAAGATAATGTATCACAGGAATTAATACCGCATGATCTGAAGGAGCGATTAATACGGCTGGAACACGAGAACAAATTGCTACGGCAGAACCAGGGTGCGCAGGCGGACCAAGCTTCTGTTCAGGTGATCTATCTATATACATATAATTAAACTCATTATGTAATTACTGTTCACCAATAAATCATCACCACCTAACCCCACTTAACTCGCTTAAAAAGGTACATAAGTACATGAGTAGGTATGTTTAAGGTGCATTAGTATGTTTAAAGGTGGTAGAACCCTTTGGAATTCGATTCCGGCGGCACCTACCGCCACACTTATTTCTATAACAGCAGTGTTAAGCGCTGCTGTCTTCTGGTTTGAACGGTGTGGGAAGGGAGATAAACTTAACGAGGCATTCCAACTTAGTCCTCAGGGGTAGCAACGCGTCTGT
>DWRA01002093.1:0-14864 GCA_018250295.1 Spathilepia clonius
GGATGAGGGATGAGGGATGAGGGATGAGGGATGAGGGATGAGGGATGAGGGATGAGGGATGAGGGATGAGGGATGAGGGATGAGAGATGAGGGATGAGGGATAAGGGATGAGTGGTCAGAGATGAGGGATGAGCGATGTGGGATGTGGGATAAGGATGAGGTTGAGGATGAGGATGAGGATGAGGATGAGGACGAGGACGAGGATGAGGATGACATATTTTAAATGTATTTGGACATAGATTTTAATACAAAATTAACCATAATTTGTTACATTCAATTGGTAACGCAACCGCCATGGGGTTCCACTCATGTTTATCGTTGTAATATTTCTTTATCAAAACTATGAGTAAGTGAGCATCCACTTAGCTAATGTAGGTTTCGTTCATTCTGTGTTTTGTTTCAGTTTAGCTAGCATATTTATAAAATAATACAATTTCCCATCCCCTGCAATGTTAAATTGAAATAATAATCATTGGAAATAGATTAAATGGAAATAGAGAATCGTATGGAGAAAGAAGATAAATAAATCCCTTTATTTACTTTGAAAGCGTGTTGCGTTGAGGATAATGTTGCGTAAAAGTGACATACTATTTAAGCAAGAACAAAACATGTTTATTCAGTGTAGTCGGCAGCAGTAAACATGTTTTCTTGTACAATTTCCTTTAGAATTTTATTATAATGTAGATACCTGATTAAATAAAGTTGGAATCCAAATTAGTGGCATTAAACCAAGTTGTAGTTAAATACAACACAGTAGAGACGCGATTGTCCGGACCTCAGTTACTAGGACTCGTGGTTATCCGGATTGTAAACTGCGAGCAAGATTTTTTATATGATGGTGTAGCAAACGAGCGCGCATTCCACCTGATGGCAAGTGGCTACCGCCGCCCTTGAACATTTGTAATCCACCTCAGATGAGACTAAAATCTTATGGAGTCGATCAGAAATGCTTTGCTACCCCGCAGGACTAACTTGGAACGCCTCGGATAACTGTCTCTTACCATACCCTTTAAACTAGGAGACAACAGCGCTTAACACTTTATTTAGGCAGAAGTATGTGTGGCGGTGGTGCCGCAGGAGTCGAACCACAAAGGGTTCTACCAACTGCAGAGTCTGATAATGATGTGTGTGGAGTGGAAGAAATTTGTGTTCGTATTAATTGTGCTTAACTTTTATATAAACAGCATTTTGAATATTATGCAAAAGTTAAACGAACAACTTTTAATATATTCTGTGAGCAAAAACTATCGTTAATCTTTGAAGGTATTTTTCCGTAATCACGTAGGAAGCTTTCCAGCACTTTAGCTAAATTAATTACTCTCCCGTCCTATAATAAATATTCCCCGCACATTCTAATTAAGGATAACAAATAGGGGTCGATCAACCGGCGAAGGTTCTTTTAAAATGCTGCTGTTCCGTGAGTAATTACAAATTAATTACCAATTTTTTGTATTCCGCTTCTGCTCTGAGATTTGTTATTTTTGTGTAAAGTAACAAAAACCTGTTACAGTTACAAATTACATGTATTAAAAATTATTTATCAGTTGCTTAAACGGTGAAGGAAAATGTCGTGAGGAAACCTACGCGTCTGAGAGTTCTTAAAATAACAAGTTATCAATCGTTTTTGGCCAGCGCGGTGTACTGTGGTCTAAGCCCCCTCGCTTTGAGAACAGACCTGTGCCCTGCAGTAGGAGTATGGGTCGACGATGAAGTTACAAACGAACGTATAGTCTACCAGATGTAACATGGCATTTAATATGTGTTACCTATGTGTTACATATCAAGAACAAAGACGTTTTGGTTGTTAGGGATGAAAAAAATTGATGTTATTTTTTTAATAAAAGTAGCAAAGGAGCTGCAATCCACCTAATCTACAAACTGACAGAAGAACTGACTGACAATGTGTAACTGAAAGTCTGAATATAATACAACTGAAATTATTTAGAGACCTTAGTAAATTTAAGAGTGTTGTAACTCTTGTCCGAGGCGCTCTAACTTATTGCTCAGGGGTAACAAAATCTGTGGCCGACCTCAATTATCTTATCTGGGGTTGATTAAAATATCTATTACCATCAATATCTACTTTCCATCAGGTGGACTGCATTCTCTTTTTCCCCTCCTATTACACATAAATGGGCATAAAACAGTAATTATTCCATAATATGAAAGATATGGAAGTCCTGTAAAATTTATGGGTCCGCTTACTCATATAACGTGACCATGAACGTGAACGCGAACGTGAACGCGAACATGAACGTGATTAGGAGGATTGCGGACCTAGTTCCCCGTCCTAAGCTCTACATTTACATAGAAATTTGGGCGTAGACCCCAGATAAGGTTTATAGTATGAAAATGTCATATCTAATAATTTATACACCTTGTCATGTGAGTAACGAAGATATTTTAAATGTATGGAATCCCTTGAATAATGCTTAAGTTTTTAATTATTTTAACTTACTTTCTCTCGTTTGCATGCAGTGTTTACCTGTAGTATTATTGTAATGACTTTTATGTTTTATGGCTTATTCGTATGTTATGTCTAGTTGATGAATGTAATTATGAATTTTAAATGAATGAATTGAATGGCGACTCGGACCGGTCACCATATCAGTCTGACACGCAGTGGGTTCCGGGTTCGATCCTCGGCTAGACAGGTATCTGAATGATGAGTTTAGATTTCTGTTCTGGATCTGGTGTTTGTGTATTCGTCTTTGTGTGTGTCCTTGGCAACTACGACACAGGGAATCCTAGTGTGAGTGTAGAAAGCGTCTTTAAAAAATATATATTTATATGTTATCACAGTACCCATAAAAGTGCATAGGTTACGAAATTTAAAGTCGTTTGAAAACACCCTAAATGAGATATGTTCCAGTAAATGTGAAAAAAGCAGTCGTAAATAATACGAAACACGGTAATAAAATGGCGTCCGATACCGATATCGGACAGGATAAAGTAGAAATTATAATATATCGAGTTATAGAATAATTTATCGATAATATTGCGTATATGACAAATTTTGAAGATAAGCTTAAATTATAAAGTTTGTTGCGAATGTTTAAATATATAAATTAATGCTATTAACTAATTGCCACCGAGTAAACTGCTTGTTTGCCTCTTAGAAATATTCTACATATTCATACATATTGTAATTTTGTCTCAGCCTAAAAAAGAAATACTACGTCTTTTGGACAATGAGTTGAAGTACACCATTTCTCTCAATTTGCGCAGTCTATTTGCAACTGATACGCCAATTACGTATACATTCAAAGCAAATCATGTCCGTTGTATGCAATGCGATATTAAACAATTCGGAAATTAGACGAATTATTATAATAAAAACCGTCAAGTGCGAGTCAAACTCGCAGCCGAAGGGTTCCGTTGCATTTTCATTAAATAATAAATAAAGTCGAGCTGTTTCCAATTACCAAAATAAGTTTGTTTTTCATAGTGTTTGTATGAATTACAAAGTTATGTTATTCGTTTTTTTTTAAAAGTGCTATATGTCAAAAATTGTCAACTGTATCTTATTCGAACCAATTTTCGTTGAAAGTTTTCCTTGATATCTAAAACATGTTTTAGTCAGATTTTTCACTCTCTTAGTTTAAAAGTTAGAGGGGGTGGGGGAGGCACACAATTTACCGCTTTCAAAAGGGCTTATATCTCAAACAATCGACTTTGAGGAAAAATGGTTTTAAAAACCTCAATGTCATTTTTGAAGATTTTTCTATAAACACCCCACACGGGTAGGCAAGATGACTTTTCTTTTTTTACGGACAGACGGACGGACAGACAGACATGACGAAACTATAAGGGTTCCGACTTTTGCCATTTGCCTACGGAACCCTAAAAACACTCGACTGCTTAAAAATAATTAATTGAAAATAGAACAAAAAACAGGTGTTACGATAACGAATTAATAATTTTATATATTAACTAAAAAAAATAATATTTTAAGGTAAAAGGTGATATAACTACATACATACATACGAGTACAGTGTTTACATACTCTCAACAAACATTACCTTCCACAGTCAGGTAAAAATAGAAAACTGTTGTGAGTTACTAAGCAGTGCAAATATAATTCTTTTTGATATAAAATGTTCACAGACGCCATTTTCATAAAATATATTGTGTCGCTCACACATGTGCAAGTTGTGCTTCAATGCAATGTTCGAGGAAGCGTTCTTTTCTTTTTTAGCCTGAGGTTTAAGTAAAGAATAGATGTTTTATATAAATACTCGTTTAATCGTAGCTCTTTAAAGTATTTAACATATGTATGTTAAAGATTTTTGAAATGATCATTGATATTACTGTATTTTATTTTATTTGATAGTTCTATTATAGTTAATACATTTTATAGATAATAATCATGAGTATAACCTTATTATAGTAAATTTTAAAATTGAATAAAAGTAGTCCTGAGTATACTATTGTTTTCTTAAGGCGCGAATGCTGTTAAAATAGTAAGTTCCTACGTATATATCGGAAATTGTCCGAAATAAAAATACTACAAAACGAAAAAGGAGCTACAATGGCGGAATAGTAATAATTTTCGATTGTTAGGTTAGGTATAAAGGATTTGCGTAATTATGCAAAAATCACAGTTCGTTACTGAAAAAATAATTTCAAAACTATTATATTTATCAAATTATTTTAATATTAATAAACTTCGAATGATTATGTGACGTTCAAGCAAGTTGCGTAACAACAGTTGTATTGCTAAGCAACTCCATCTTTAAACATAACTATGTTTCTGATATTTCTTATGGCTTTAGTACCCCACGATCAGTTTTAGAAGTCAATAGCATTTTAAATGTTATAATACCAACTTCCAGTAAAGATGATCCAGGTACCAGGGAACAAGACGTTGCTGATGGTGGACGGCTACACTTTCCACAGGGACACTAACATTCTATCGCACGGCGAGACCAGATGGTTCTGTTCCTCACGCAAGAAGAAATGTAACGTGTATCACATACTGGACCAGTATGGGGCTGTGATCTTGAAAACGTACAACGAACACAATCATATGCCACCGAATTATATAGTGAAGGATGGGCTTCATGTCAAACTGCCAGATATCCGCGGTTTTGATGTTATGAACAATGATATGTTGAAAAAAAAGTTTTTTTAACCCGGCGAGCATGAGAATTTTCTGTGAAATCGCCGCATACGGGTAGATTTTCCAAAAACGATGCAATAGTAACTTTTTGTTATTGCTAACCAAAAAGCCGAATACAAATTTTCGTAGGGCTTCAAAAATGAATTTTCAAAAAACTTTCAACTTCCTCTTACCCCTATTGTATAAGAGATTTGTATATATGTATATGAAATTTATAAGAAATTTTACGGGAATTTAATTTAATAATCCAAACTGTTGATGTTGTTTTTGTTTTTTTTTTCGTCTTTTCACTGTCACGTTGAGCAATTGGAAAACATGAACATATAAATATAGTTGTACTTATTTATAAAAGTGACAGTGATTATGGAATTGAAGTAGTATTTTTACTAAAATAGTGATATAATATTATAATACATGCTAGAATGTTTTCTTCCAAAAAATAAATGTTAAGTTAATAATAAATGATATGTCTTAATCGGCACCATAATAATGAGACCTCAGACCTTAGCCTTGTACCTAATAATGCAAGAATTTTTAATGATCTAAAATTTCGATAAACTAAATACTAAAATGTTTACATTCACCATCATTGCAGTGAAGACGATAACTCTGCACAACGGGAAGCAGTTCCTGATGAAGAACAACTACACGTTCTATCGCCACCAGTTCGTGAAGACCGGGATGAGGTGGAGCTGCTCCCACTCTTCGCGCTGCAAGTCCCATCTCGTGATCGATCAGGACGGGATTGTCGTGAAGGCGGTCGAGAACCATGCTCATGAACCACCCAGGTATCAAGTGCTAGCCAACGGGAAATATGTTAAGATGTAGCTGAGTCACTCCAAAACTTGTTTAGTGAGGTATGAAGACTGGCAGCTCATCCAGTTAAGGAAATACCAGGAGTTTTGGTGTCTATCAATATGAAGCCACATTTATATTTATGTGGAGTTTCACCTTAAACTTTAGGAACTTTGTCTTTAACTTTATGCAGTGACTTACGTCAGAGGTTTTGTGAAAATACCCATCGACTTCCGTGGTCACTTAAACGATAGACTATGGATTTATTTCTTGACGTAAGCAAATCTCAGTTTGAATACCTTAGTGCGTATAACTTCTTAATTATATGAATACTCCTTTTTGTGTCAAATGTAACTAGGGGTAACACTAAATTTTAAAAAATATATTCATATGTATCATAGTGGAATCGTCTGGCGCTGGATTTCAATATATTTCCGATGTAAATTACGTTCTCAGGGATAATTAATAATAATTTTTAAAAGTATCTCTTTCATTATGTAAATGTATATACTTATTATTGCACAATATTATAATAATGTTAACATTTCTAGTCCCAAAGCTGTATTTTCTCTTATATATTTAAGCGGTAGTATCTGTTTCCGAGTAAACAATAGATTAATTTATATTTACTTCATGAATATAAAGAATATTCGCTTCTCTAATAACAACCTTAATTATAAATTCTTAATTTCAGCGTTTGTACTATAAATATTTTGTCTCCTTCAACCATATTATTTGGAATATTAAAGTGTAAAGACAGGAATAAAATAGCAAAACTATTGTATTGGAAGGTTATGAATAAAGAAATTAGTGTTTTAAAAGAGTTTATAATATCTTCTGTGTTCAACATGTGTGTATCTTTATGTGTATAGCCTATACAGTATAGTAATGTGTTTAGACCTCGAGTACATTTTTGTACAATGAATTTGTAGCTTATTAAGTGGGTAATCCTTAACAGTATTAATAAGTTTTCATTTTAAGCCTCCATGCTCCTTCTATATATTACTCTCTTAAGATATACAATTCATCAATAAATTTTGCGTGTTTGTAATATAATCAAGATTTGAGAATAAATCATAATTTGTAACTCATTTTTTCTGTAAATAAAACACCTATAATGTCGTCCTAATACAGAACCAATTTTTAGAAAGACGTAGTCAATTCAGATACGTAAGCCATTTTAATTTGTTAATTGACGCTATGTTAATTATGTTTTATAAAAAATAAATTAACTATACAATACTTCTTTTAAAGCGTCATAGTAATCTAAATCAAGTGGCAACGGTTGAGGCAGATGTTTATACAAATGCGGCATTGCAAAGAATATCCTAAGCATAATATTGTGTCTGTCATTAATAACTTAGATAGAAAAATACTAAGTCTTTTGATTTCATTTGGTTCGGTGGGTCTTTAACATTTAAATAAATAAAAAAAATAATGATTTAATTCTTAATGAGCTAATTCTTTTTGTGACAGTTACTCAAATAACTCTGGTGAACGGAAAGAACTTCATGATGTTGAATAAATACACTTACTTCAGGCGAAAGTTGATTAGTAAGGGGATGCGATGGGATTGCACCTATTCGTCGAAGTGTCGGTCACATATGATCATCTCTGAAGATGGGAGGATCGTCAGTATCTACGAAAACCACGACCACGAGCCACCCGCATACAAAATAGTTGAAAATGGAGAATACGTCAGAGTTCGTAAGATGAAACAGAGGACGCTGCCGCGTTATGATGAGCCTTATCTTTAGAAACCGGCTCCTGAAGATGTCTTCCATAATATTTAGCGTAAATTTTAGCTCAATCATTGCACTATGCATCTAGGTTATTACCAGGTATAGCAGGCGATTGCAGTAGAAGAATCTCCTGAATTTTGTCCATTAGCGAATTATGAATGACGGTAATAAACGTGTGGTGCTATTTTGTGTTAATACCACAAGACGATTGTAAACAATTATAATTAGGCTACTTACTTATGTCAACAGATCTACTGTTGACTAGAAAATTATAATAACCCTTGATGGACTCGGATCTCTTAGTAAGAGAAGCTTACATTCCACACAATATATTTTTGCATAGTTAATTCTTTAATTAATTTCATAGGCTAATTAATCACTTCAAAGAGGTACTGTTTGAATAAATAAAGACGTATCTCAAAAATATAATGCCAAAATTGGTACCATTAAACCTATCACGCTTTGAAAACTATCTCAGTTTTATTTTGCAAAATAATAAAAGGGCTTAAAGCAGAACTCTATATTCCTCAGCAAAGTCTGCATTATCGCGTTGTTAAATTTATTTAATTTGATGTAGTAAGACGTGTTTATATGATATGTTTCAAATTAGTCTACTCAACAACGCAACGTGAATGTCCTCTAGTTGGTATTTGTCATATTTGGCTAGAGCTGATGACCTTGAGCGGCAGTACTTAACATTAGATAGACAATACATTAGTTTACATTGTATGTGTTAAAACTAGTACTTGGACTCCTATTGTATTAAACGTCTTGTATTATATTTAAATCTTTATGTTTATTCTCATGTTGATAATCTTAAAATTTTTAGTATGCTCATAACTAGGTATATACTATTTTATGCTGTTATTAATTTTATTCAAAGTGTAATATTGAAATTGAAGTGTACGTGTTGTTGCTCTTTACATAGAATATAACCATTTTTGTAAGATTGAATTTTATTGACATTTCTATCGTATTTGTATGAACGAGATTGAGAAATTGAAGTGTACGTGTTGTTGCTCTTTACATAGAATATAACCATTTTTGTAAGATTGAATTTAATTGACATTTCTTTCGTATTTGTATGAACGAGATTGCATGTTTCGTAAAAATCAGGATGCTTACAGTATGCATCTGATTTACAGAAGTGATTCATCGTTTTTATTCATTCATGGTGTATGACTATGTGTAACCCCGTCTTAAATTGCTTGGTACCCTAAAACTCAAAACCCGTAAGTCGCCTGTATTTACTCGTAAATGTGGTCTTCGTAATAATTTTCCTAAAACATATCATCGTATAGATACAAAATGATGCGTAAAAAACCTTACAAGCTACTTAAGCTGCAAAAAAATGTTGTTGTGTTTATAGTTTTAACAAAAATCAAAATTTTTGTAACAGTGAAACGTATAACTCTCCATAACGGTAAGGTGTTCATGATGAAAAACGGCTACACGTTCTATAAGCGCAGTTTGATCAAAAGGGGCGTTCGATGGGAATGTACTTTTTCGGCGAGGTGCCGCTCACATCTGATTATTTCCGAAGATGGAACACTTGTCAGCTCTGTTGAAAACCATGCTCACGCTCCACCCAAGTATCAGGTTTTGCCAAATGGCATTTATGTTAAAATTTAGCTTCTTAATGTTATGTTCCTTTATTTATGTTGTCTTTATTGTTATCACTATAAACTTAAGGTTTACTAGGTATTAAGTCACTATTTGTAATATATAATTTTCTTTTCGGGACTCGTGTGTTTTTTCTCGTCCTAAAATATAGACTTTTACGATATTATTATTGTGTTGAATTTTTTATAACAATCGTTAATAAAGGACCGAAACTACATTTCAAATAATTTAATGAGTCGTTTTAGTGAACTAAAACTTAAGCAAATATTAGTTAAACATTATTGTTTCAGTTAAGACCATCACTCTACACAACGGAAAGCAATTTCTCATGTACAACAGTTACACTTTCTACCGGCACCACTTCATCAAGGGTGGGGTTAGCTGGAGTTGCTCCCACTCCTCCCGCTGTCGGTCCAACATCGTCATCGCTGAAGATGGAACTATCATCAGGGCTGTCGAAAAACACAATCACGAACCTCCTAAATATCAAATTCTTGAAAACGGGCGATACGTTAAAGTTTAACTTTACGTAACTGTTACAACCTTTACTCATCTGTACCAGTAATTATTTATTTTTTGTTTTTACTTTTTTTTAGTTTCTTTCATCAGACTTCCAGAAACTCTAGGGAGTTGCTATTATTTCCGAAATTATTTAGAGTTGCTGCGTCGGAATTGAGAGTTATTTTTGTAAAGAAAAATGATTTTATACGTCCGTAATTATTTATGTTAAAGTAATTATGTAAAAAATATGTTATATTGCTTTTAAACAAAAAACGTGAAAATAGAAGTACTCGTAACTACAGTAGTCCTTTTAAGAGTAGTAGTATTGTACCAGTAGTAGTAGTCGAAATATGGATAAATACCTAAACTATTATACTTAAAATAACTACTTAATAGTCTTAATTACCTTCACGTCTCAAAATGTTTATTCCTTAAATATTTTCCATTACAGTCAGATTCATAACTTTGATCAACGGAAAGACATTTATAATGAAAAATAACTTTACATTCTACAAACATCAATCAGTGAAATATGGAATGCGCTGGAGTTGTACCCACTCTTCAAAATGCAAATCATATCTCATTATATCAAAAGATGGACTGGTGATTAGAGGAGTTGAAGTTCACAAACACGAAGCACCCAAATACAAAATCCTTTCAGATGGAAGATACATTAAAATGTGCAATAATCGCTAATAATAATTTGCATTTCTACATCAACTATCCGTCACCGTTTTGAGGTGCACTGTTGGACATAGTTCTCTCGTAATTGGCGCGATTCTATCCGGTCCCGTACCTTCTGAATCCAATATATTTCCGCTGTCTTCTCTACCGATAACTCCATCTGCCCAACGGTTTCGAGACGACCTATGCTTCTCTTGTCTAGGCATGATCCTCAGTTGGGAACCTTTCTTAGAGAGCCCATGTTCTTTTCATCGTCTTTCTTTCTTTCATTTTTCTTCAGAGATGGGAGAGAGAAAAGACCAAGCGGTCCAGACCCATCTCGGCATTATATGTCAACAACCCGTACCATAGTTTAGTATTATTGTTATTTTTCTCTTGTTTTTTCATATTAGATACTTTTTCAGTATATTTCGTTGTTGATATAAATGTAAACGTACTTTTTTAATTTGTTAACTAGTTGTCACATTTAATTGTTATAGCTTTTTTAAATCTATGTCATTGGCGAAAGTGCGTATTTGTTAAGTTGTATTTGTTTTCTGCACATTATTAAGGCTAGTATAATTGTTATGGCTGAGATAAAGTACTACAGTATATCTAGTTCAATAAAGAATAAATAAAATATAGATAACTTATTAGACTGTATTCGTACGTGTACCTTAAAGATTATCGCTTACAATACAAAGTACGTTTCTACTATTACTTTATATGGTAATTTTATTATTAAAAATGTTTAAACAAACTGCATTTGAGTTTAAACCAATCGAGGTTCTTACACAAATTAAATTTTTTACTTACACACCGATGCTCCATTTAATTTTACTGCCTGATTTACTATAAGGTAATCTTTGTATCGATATGATTTTAGTGATGAGTATAACACTACTAAAAGGAAAGCAGCTCCTGATGAAAGATGGGTTCACGTACTACAAACACGTGCCTCTGAAGATCGGCTACCGGTGGAGCTGCACACACTCCTCGCGCTGCAGATCGTGGATCATTATATCCCATGAAGGTCATTACCTGAAAGCCGTGGAGAATCATCAACACGTCCGACCAGCTTACAGAATCCTAGCAGACGGAAGATATGTTAAAATTTAAAATGGTTTTTCATTGAAGGTTGTGACGTTTTAAATCGTTATTTGACTTATTAATGTGTGTGCGTAATTTGATCTGTTTGCCAATAAAGATAAGACGCACTTGCGATTACTTCAAATATTTCGTATGTCTTTGTTTTACTTAATTTCTATATTGAAGTGTAGCGGTCCTAGCATGCTTCCTTGATTAACATTATTTCGTGTATTTTGTTTATCGATTTATATAGGTTTACATTGTCATTTTATTTTTTGTGTTAAACTGACAGAGTTAATGTATAAAGAACTAAAACCTGTCAGTGTATTTCGATAATATATATGTAATGTAAGCACTGTGTGATAAATAATAAAAAATAAGTATATTTCTATTGTTCGTTTTTTTATCAAGATTGAATAAAACTATTGTAAAAAATGGTCTGCAATCTTAGTTATTATCAAGGAATGACATAATCTGTGAAACTAAGTAACAATATTCCGTATGTTACTTTGGCGGTTCAATTTAAAATATGACATTAATTTTCGTAGTTCGGAGAGCTAATTCATGATTTAATGCATCTAAGGAAAAATAACAATTCAATTGATATAACAATCTCGCTTACAAACCTAGAAAGATATGTGTGAGTTTTACTGAGTTCGTGATATAGACGTCCTATTTTTGGACGAATTTCGGGCAGCGAAAAGTTACTGGGTAGTAGCAGCAAACCAAATTTTCTGTACAAAGCCAATATCTTCTACAAATATAGGATACAAATTAAAGGTGTAGACAAATGGTAGTGCATATGGTATTCACCGGTTTTTACTTTTCGCGTTCAAGATACATCATCCGTGAACTATTTGTCTTATCCACCTTTACATTTACTTTACCGTTTTACTGATCTTTAATCTAATCTATATTAGTCCTAATTTATGATAACGCCAAAGCTACAGTATCCGAATTTACCGATATGTTCGTTTGTTCCAGGAACCTTGGAAATCATTTATCGTTACCAGGGGAAGCCGAGTCTTTTGTACAACGGGAACACTTTTTTCCATCGATATAAGATACAAAGCACAGGTGCGGACAGATGGTGCTGCACTCGTTTCCCGAAGTGCAAAGCTAACCTCTACATCAATGACGGTCGGATCATCAGAGACTTCTCCAGGATCCACAATCACGAGCAGCCAGTCTTACACAAATGTTCAAGTGGACAGTATCTTAAGTTAAACAAATAAGTTGATGGTAATACATTTTAGACCGGTGCAGATAATTTTTTGGTAAGAAAAAAGCAGTAATATGATTAAAAATATACCGCAACTACCAAAAAATTAATTTAACTTCACCAGGGTTAGGAGGGTGAAATTATGGATCATCTTTTAGATGGAAATATTCACGATTTTAATATTTCAAACACCCTGTATTCGTTTTTTATTATTTTTGCCTTTTTAACAAGGGTGTTATGGAGTACCGTAACCGTACCGAAACTTCCGGATATCCGAAATAAAAAATTTATTTCGGATACGTGCGGAGTCTAAATGACATATGTCAAATTATTTCATATTTGTTTTTTCTGCTTTATCATAATTCTTTAAAAGTATAATATGCCTAACAGAAAGAAACCGAAACTACCGGATAGTTCGAAATAATTCCATTCCATAACCGTATCTGAAACGGTCAAAATATTGTTAATATATCAACTTCCAGATCCGAAACTTCATATTCATAACATCCCTATTTTTACAGCTATCTGCATTAGGCTATTGGTATTACCATTAAGTATTGTAAGTTTCTTTTAAACATTTCTGCTAGATGTCCTTGTGTGAGGTTAGACCCCTGTTTCTGTTTTCAAATTGTGATATTTCAACAATTTAATATTAACCGAGAATTGAACTTAGAGAAGTTTGTTGAATTTGGCCAGTAGTTCTGAAGTAACGCGTATCTAGATAAAATAAATTGAATTCGAAATTATATTCATTATTTCTATATTATTTTTATGGAACATCTTAAAATTATTTTTGTATATTATTATAATATATAAAGAATACAAATATTAATATGTAAGGACAATATCAGAGGGTCAGTTCACACTACATCATTTTGTTTTAATATTAATTTTACTAATTCAGTCGCTTTGCGAATGAAGTAGTCGTAAGTATTTTATTTTCTTTATTGTTATATATAAAATAATATGTTATATAATTTCAGTGACGACATTCAAAAATGAAATGTGATAAATTTTGTCGAATTTATTCATTATATGAATGTAATATAACGGACGTAATTTGAACTAGATTGAAGTCCTTACTGGATCCAATTAATAATTGTAATTTAATCTAATTACTGAATTAATTGCGATTTCCTAATTAATTTTCATTTATTTCTTTTATATATATATTTTTTATTAATTCATATAGAATATTCAATTACAATAGCTCTGATTCTGTATCTAGAATAATATTTTGTTTACTAGTATTTTCTAACACAAAAAGAAAATTCAAAACTTTGATATAGTTTGTAATTATGTCTGTCAGTTCGTATTTTTTCACGATATCGTAATTAATGGCAGTAACGACTAACAGTTCACGGCTAATGTGACCTGTGCAGCCTTAAAAATATTAATATTAACTTTAAGTTCTTGTAACAAAAGTAATTAATAAATGTATTATAAATTTTTTTACAGCGCCTAATTATATTTATCCCTAATTAATCTAAATATAGAAAATCCATTGAATACTTGGATAAGAATAAAACAGTTTTACCTTATTGATTAATCCGATCTACACTAAAGTTTGGCAGAAATTATTTATGATTAGTAAAGATGTTTTTATTTATTACTAGTGTTTAAAACAATGTTACGTGACTTATATATAACCGAAATTTAATAATTTCAACAATTTAAAAAAAATGCGGCGCACGCGTTTTGTTTCATGGATTTTAATATTTTTCCGCAGAACCTTAATATATTTTCTAATATAAAAGTAACCTCAGTTAGTCCTTATGGCATTAACATCTGCTAACAAAAGTCCCGCGAAAATCGATCCGTTTCTGAGATTAGCCGGAACAAACAGACAGACGGACAATCATCTTAATAATTGTCTTTTTTTTGTTATGAATACAATTCAATTTCCTATGTATTTAGTATAAAATTGCTATTTTTATATTACAAACAGACAGTAATTGAAGTATTACAAATATGTATCGATTTGTAAATACGATTATTTGTATTTTGGATTTACATTGATGCATCAATTTTATATTAATTAGTAACTGTTATTATTTTTTCAGCAAATTTCATAACGATGACAAGCGGGAAGACCTGCTTAGAGTTC
>DWRA01002094.1:0-14856 GCA_018250295.1 Spathilepia clonius
GCAGACGGACTACCTGAAAGAAAGGTGTCACTGTCGCCTATGGACATGTGCAACATCAGAGGAGTCGCCAATGCATCGTCGGCTTTGGAGGAGAGCTCTTTTTGTACCTTTTTTGTAGAGTCCCATGCCATAGCGCGCCGAGAATACTCAGGAGGAAGTTCATTCCACATTATACATGTTCGTGGCTAAAACGTCCGTACAAAACAAACCGTGGAAGACTGCCACGTGTCCAGTTGATGAGGATGGAACTTTATTCTTCAGCGTGTGGTGGCATTTGATGAAATTGTCTGACATTGAAGTTGGTTTTGTTTTTTTGTTAACAACGTTTTCTACTTTTCTTTGTCTTTCTTTCCTTTTCTTTATTTCATTTTCGATTAAAAGACAATAGTACTGGTATAACAGTCACTATAAAACTACATTATCGTTAATATCATACGATTTTCTCATTCATCAAATATGGAAAGCTACTACTCTTAAATTTAGGGAATATTTCCCGATTTTGTTTCCAGTCTCTGAAAATCATTTCAAACTGGAATAGGAACACAAATTAGGAGCTCAAATTAGATCACCGTTGTATCAGTATCAGGTTTTAGTTCAGTATCAGTATCAGGTATCACCGTTGTCCCATCTATTTTTTATAGCAACCTTCCAGGTACTTTGTTAAAACAATTATAACATCAGCAATCATTATCAATTTGATTCTTCCATAAGAAGTATTACATATAATCGATATTTTTTTAATTTTTAACGCTATTGGTGTTGACCACGCCACTGCATAAAAATTATATCTCTGTGCTGACTGGGTGGAATCATCATTGTAACTACACGTGTAATGCCATTATATAATTTTAGTAAACGTGATTGAATAAATAATAATTTACAATCTCTTATGTTATTTTATGATACTTTACTTAGTAATCGATAACATTATCCATTATTGTAATCGCAATATGAATCGCGCAAGTAGGTAAAGTATAATAATGATAAATAATAAAATATCGGTACTATAATAAAAACTTCACTAATGTTGCCACCCCATACTTATTAATATAGCAGGTATTATAACTATCAGATGGAAATATCCACTTATCCTTATCAACTACCATTGAAAACCCACCCGGATACATTAATTTATGAATAAGTACCTAAGTAAGCCGTTGTTAGCAATTTTGCTAGCATAATCTTTAGGTAACACATCATTTGAAAATGTAACACAAATGAACGACTACCTATGTCAAAATGATAAAATGAACGTACCATTGAAACTGAGTGTGATAATAGAATTGATCAAAGAGTTGCTCTCGAATTACCTTTGTAATTTCTTCCCGGAGCACCTTAGACTTTAATTAGCACTTAAATCCAATTATGTATTTTAGATTAATTAATAAAAATATTCATTTTAAAAACTGAAAAAAGCAACACATGTTTATTGAACATTAAAACGAAGCAGAAAATATAAATATAATACACATTGTAAGTTCACCAATATTTTTACACGTAGAGAAAATGAAAACATAACATTGTCGGTAGCGAGGCCTAAGTTTAAAAACTATTTCTACTTGGATTAATATAAACGTGTCAACTACTTTCTGTTCGATGGATATAAAGCTGTCTAGATCACGTGACAACGTGCATTCGCACGCGTTTGGGAAGTTCTTAGGACTAATCTGACAGTTGGTCTGTTCACGTGATTTTTTCACTTAATTTCGCTTATGAACCTAAAATTATACTATGTGTTGATAAAAATAAAACATTATTTTAAGCGGTACGTGGTAATCTCTCTCAAAGTATTTTGCAGCAACCAGACCTTCTTTACATTGAACGAAACCACATAACGCGTATGTCTAATCTATCCATACCAAAAAAGCCAAAGTAACTCTTTTTGTTTTGATGAAATTTAACATGGAAATATGTACTTTGATACCCGACGATAAACATAGCCTGATTCACATTTTTGAAAGTCTTTGTATGTTAGTGTAATTTCAGTTTTTCCCGAAGAAGCCGCCAAAAATATAGATTTTTGGGTTCTTTTCGCAAGTACCTAAAGGTTATGCTGTAATGTTCACACAAACTAAACTTTAAGAGATACATCAAAAAAATTTACTAAAGAGTTGTAGTTCTTCAAAAGAGACACACAAATAAGTACGTCTGCGTTAAATTATGTCTATCTTTTAATGTCATATTACGCAGTTTTATTTTTAATTTTAAAATATGAAAAGTTAATAATATGGCTTTTTGTCAATGTATTTTCTCCAATTATCAACTTAGCTTAGCTTACCTTATTAAACCTCAGGCACTTTAGGTACCTTATCTAGATTAAAATTGTTCTTTACACTGTGTCTCTCAGAATATTTATGAATATCCTGGGATACATCTCAGATTTAGTAACGCCCAACCTAAAAAATCACACTAAGAACGCTTTCGTCCGCCGTCACTACGAATTATACCTATTATAATTAATATGTTGTCATCAATCCATTATTGTCCCAATGCCGGCAATGGGCATCCCTTCAGAATAAGAGCGGTCTAGGACATAGTCTTCAGATACCTTAGATATTTTTTGTAGAACTCGCGTTAGGCTTGTACGTTTTCTCGCAATGTTTCTTCCTCCGTTTAAGCAAGTGAAAATGAATTTCTAATCATAACTTTGAAAAATCACAGTTGTTTTCACACTAAAACCTAAGATACCGTTACTTTTTAACTTTATTTGTAAGTTTATGTGGCCTGTTTAATTTCTGAAACTTTGATGGGGATATTTTTAAAAAGTTAGGGGCCTGGAGGAAAATATTAAGTAAATGTATAAATTGGGCCAAAAATTGCTTTATTTTCGAATGTATTAAGTGGGTTTAAAGTAATTGCTCTTTAGTATTTTACCTTATATGCATGTCGTAGCAAGATTGCGCGTCGGATTGCTTTAAACCTGTTTCATATGTGAAGTAAACCTTAACAAGTTACCACTTAGACTTCAAATGTTTTCAATCAATAATTTAAAATATAACTATAATAAACTGTAACTATTGGTTGTTTTAAGCATATACGATTTAACTTGGTTCGAATTGAGTTAAGATACAGAATATTTTTTACTTTTTATTTATTAGTGTATCTGGCTTTTCAGGCTTATGAAAGTTATGAAAAAACTAATTTTAATGAAGGTTTGGGACAGAAATTTAGGATTTGGCATCCCCCAAAAAAACCCCAAAAATATTTAATGCTCCTGCTCAGAAATTGCATTATCAGTTTAAACTAACATGAGGAGACGAGAAACAAACGAAATAACGAACAGAGTTAAGTATTCAGCATATAATTATCGTATTTACAATTATGTAAGTACGTAATGTGTCCTTTTGCAACTATAATTTAATTGCAATATACAAGCTACTGCGTCGTTATCGTCTACTGATGATTTCTATCGTTATCTGAAACAGAAATTTCCGAGATAATTTCACATTCAGATAAGTTGAGTGGATATATATTACATTATTGTCGACGATATCGTAGACGACTAAAGAACATAGGAGAATAACCGTCAAAGAAACATGGTGAAAAATATTGAAAATAAAGTTTTGGTGGCTACTGGAGCTGCTGATGGATTGGGTCTAGCAATGGTTTGTAAGTTTTTAGAAAAAGGAGTTAGAGTGGCCATTATTATTGATGTTGATGAACAAAAGGGAGAAGCTGTCGTTGCGAAACTGACTGAGAAATATGGAAATAATAGAACAGCTTTTATAAAATGCGATGTCACATTGAACTTAGACGTTACTTTCGAAAAAATCATCAATGAATACAAAACAGTTGACATTCTTATTAACAACGCTGGTATATTAAATGAGAAAGCAATAAGAAAAACTATAGAAGTCAATACCTTAGCTTTAATGGAGTGGACTGTAAAGTTTTATGATTATATGAGAAAAGATAGAGGTGGAAAAGGTGGAACAATAATTAATGTATCATCGATTTTTGGCTTCCGAATTATTGCACACAGTCCTTTCTACCAAGCTTCCAAATTTGCAGTTATAGGCTTCTCTAAATCTATGGGTCATGATTACAATTACAAAAAGACCGGCGTCCGTGTTGTTGTGTTGTGTCCTGGATTGACTTATACAAATTTGACGGACAAACCGAGAGGGAGAGACGAGGAATCTGACGAAGACCTTTTTGTGGAAATAAAAGCAATGGAGTGGCAAAATGTGGAAGCAATTGGAAAAGGCGCGGTTGAAATATTTGAGCAAGCTGACAGTGGGACCGTGTGGCTGGTGGAAGGATCTCGCCCAGCTACGATGATATAATACGTTTTTTATAAGTTTTGCTGTAATGTTCATATAAACATAATACTGAATATACGTATACGTATATAGGTAAATCTAAAATTCCACTCATTAAGGTGTTAAAAATAAATTAATCTTACAGTTGTATGCGCTAATTCTGCATGGGTTGTGTAAAAAAGTGTTTGGTGTGAAATATGATTTACAATATTACTTATTTGTATATAAATAAAACTAACAATGTAATAATTCATTAAATCCTTTACAGTTAAGTTATAATAGGTATGTTACTTTCGCCTAGATATAAGATATTTAATTATCCATTCATGTTACTATTACTTGTAATAATGGTTATTATTTACGGAATGTTAGAAATAAGAATGTAAATGTAAACGTTTAAGTGAAGAGTGTTGTAATATAAATATCAATAAATAAAGAATAATAAATGTGTCCTTATGTCCCCATTTTAAATAAGATTTTCATATAATATCGAGTATTAGAACTTATTTTGAGGGGCATTTATATGGTATCCTTAAGGAAAACAGAAATAAAACTATATCCGTACAAAAGTCGTCTGCAGTGGTTCAGGCTGTTCTTTGATGAGTCATTGAGGGATCCATGTAAATCAAAAGATTTGTGAGAAAACATGGCTTTACATGAAAAATAAGTGTGTTGAAGACTTTAATTTTAACTCGCTTAGACAATTGTAGCCTCAATGACGTTTTACGTGACGCAGAATAGTATTGGCAATACTCAGACAATTATCGCATTACTTGTTGCCATGCTCAAGTTCATTGGCAGTTCTTAATCTTTGATATGCCTATTTATTTTGATTCTCTATCTACGCTCGTAACTCTTTAGAACATTGTAATGCTCGATTCTAGTATTTCAAAAAATAAACAAGCGACATACGACTATGTCCGTGAAAAAAACAAGATGTATCTTGAACCCCCTATGGGACAATTATCCATAGGTCTACAGACGTACTTGTGTACTGTATCCAGCAAGTCATTACTTTTCCAGGAGAGCTGATTGTTTATGTCTTATCTGTAGACATACCTTGCACAGCATTGTTCATCTGATTAAAATAATCTTTAGTAGTATGAGCTAATCTGCAATTCCATATTGTTTCCGTGTATGCTGATGTAATTAAAATCTCTTGATTGAACGTATTTACTCTATACATTCTATTAATTAACAATGCTGTAACCAGTTCTTACTTCTGGTTATATACTGAACAGGCATTACATATACCAAATTTGTCGTCAAGCTTATGTAACCTAATTATTCGGTAGGCCTATTTTATATGTAGTATAAGATTTAATTGTAGCTCTAATATAATCTTATTATTTCTTTAAAAACTATTCTTGTAGAATAAAATATTCAATAACCACTCTTTTCTTTATTTTTTTTTGACAAACCATTCAACGAGATCGTATTGTCTAATATAATATCCTTCTTATTTTCATATAGTTTCTCGTTAGACTACTACTAACCAGCATTCAGACCGGCTTTTATTACATATAACAATTAAAAACTTACTAGATATATCACACAATAAACCCTTACACTTAGAACACAACACAAATTTTTTATAATGATATTATAGGAGTTGTCGGTTATAGTAGTAATTTTCACACCGCCAGAACATAATACCGACGTTTTTTGATAACTTACATCAATAACGCTTTTGCGTCTTTCATATGTTGCACTAACTTCATGCGAGTAAGGCAGAATCAGTCCACTCATTATTATTAAAACCCGTTCTATTTAATTTCTATACTGTATTGATAATTAATTCACCCAAGGAATATATATGTACATATATCCTACAATATAATATATTGAGAAAAGATTTAATCAAACAATCGTTGAAAAGGCAAAATTGTATGAGGTATGGTGGTGTACTGTATGAGGCGAAATTGTGTAAGACAAAGGTCTTGTGGGCTGAAGCTAATATTCAGTGTATCTGCAGAATCGGACTATTGCAGCAGCATTGGGAAGTGAAAGTATCAGATATGGACGGGTAACCATATGTATGTTGTTTGCCATCTCATTAATTAACATAATATTAAAACCACTACTCTATTACGGCTATTACACAAGCAAATAATGTAGAAACATGAAAAAATGCTTTATCTTTAAACCCTAAGCTTATGAAGCTGCTGGTAATAAAATCGTAATAATACATTAAAATTATAAGAAAAAGTTATACGATAAAGTTAGTAGCAGTAAGTAATACACCTAATCAATATTTGTTAATATCAAGTAAGAGGTTAAATGCCACTTAAAGTGAAAACAATTAAGATATGTTATATCTTAAAAGCTATAATCTTTATGTAAATAAATCAGAGTAATCAATATTTATAAATGATCTCAGTTCTATTTGCATGATCAGAATTTATATATAAAGTAGCTCAACCGAATAATAAATTAGTACGACTGCGTAGTTTATAAGGACATCATGGCTAAGGATTTAAAGAATAAAGTTGTGGTTATAACTGGTGGAGCAGTTGGTATAGGTTTCGAAACAGCCGATCGGTTTCTACAGAAAGGTGCTAAAGTCGTTATTCTACTTGACGTAGACGAGAAACAAGGAGTTGAGACGGCGAAATTTCTGAATTCCAAATATGGAGCGAACAAAGCCGTCTTCTACAAATGCGACGTCACTAAGGACTTAGACGGAGTGACTAAATTGATCTACGATACTTACAAGTATGTCGATGTATTGGTTAACAACGCTGGGATATTAAACGATTTGCTATTGAAGAAAACTATCGATATCAACGTCACAGCTCTAATTGAGTGGTCGTTTAAATACTGGGAGCGGATGAGAAAAGACAAGGGCGGTAATGGAGGTACGATCATAAATTTGGCTTCGATTTATGGATTCAGGATTGACCAGTTCTTACCAATTTATCAAGCCTCGAAATTCGCCGTGATGGGATTTACAAAATCTCTGGGACACGAGTACAATTATAACAGATCTGGTGTAAGAGTGGTGGCGATTTGCCCTGGATTCACTGAGACAAAACTAACGGCGGATGTCAAGACGTGGGACAACGAAGGATTTGGAAAAGATTTGACTGTTTTCATAAAGCAACAACAATGGCAAAAAGTGGATTCCTTTGGTAAAGCAGCAGTAGAAATATTTGAGAATGCTGACAGTGGCACCGCTTGGCTAATCGAAGGTGCAAAGCCTATTGTTGCAGTCGCTTGAATATAAAGAAAATAAAGCTACCTTGGTGTGATTGTTCTTTTGACTGGATGCTTGTTTTTAAATTAATATGATGCTGCCCTATTTTCTATAAATTGTGTTATGCCATGCCTTTGAAATTTTGCTAATTTCCTAAAATTTCTGATTAAGTATTGATTGTTAAAAAATATATACCTGTTTTACTCGTTCCGAACACATATTTTTTTATTTCTTTAATATAAATAGACTGAAACTTATGTATTTTAACTTGTCCTGGTAGCCAATAAATGTATTTCTCGACTGACTTGTGTATGAGTATGATTGAAATAAAAAATGTAAATAATTGTTTGTGTTATTTTTTCCTGTAGTTACACATGGATATTGTTAGCTAATAATTGCACGTCATTGCAAGTAGATTTTCTATATCTGTTGTGCAAAATTATTTAATCACGCTAAATTTTATAGAATAAAATATTTCTTATTTCCAGTACAACTTACAAATAATAAAATAGATGAATAATAAAATAAGAAACCCTTTCTTTAGGACTTGGACATACAGTCAGATCACACCATTATTCAAATTTAAAACACAAGTCTAAAACCACAATTTGTACTGGATTGATTACCACACACTCTTTGTCTGTGTACGTCCATGGCACTCAAGTACATAAGAAATTGTAGTAAATTTACTATTAATGTCCTGTCCTGGTGTATTATGTTTATTATTTCGTGAATGATATTACAGTCAAATTTAAAATACGTTTAATACATTAAATACTTTGATCTAATTATATCTGTTAGCTAACGATCCAGCTCTCAAATGGTGTGGCTCTTAACGGTTGGTCGGCCTCTTGTACCATAGCGGCTCAATTTCACTAAGTGGACCGTTGGCTCTTGAGCTCTGGTAATATCCAACATTGAGGTCGTTTAAAAGCTGTCCAATTAAATCCGGTAAAATCTGGTAAAAATGAGTGGTCGTAAAATATAGTTAAATTTTATTTTGGCTCGAATTTATCTTTTGCGCTTTTGCAGTTTTAAATGTTTTTTTTTGAAAGATAGTAACTTGACCGACTTTACTATTATATTTAGATTTTAATATTGCGTGTATTCAAATCTGAAATATCTCATACATATTTCAGATTTGAATACCTTTTACGTGATCGGCCGAGAGAAAATGAGAGATGAAAGATGGAAAATTAAGATTTGATTTTAGAAATTTGATTGATTTTAGAAAAAAGGATTCAGTTACAGCTTGATAGAATTTATAGGTAGGCTGAATAGTAGAATATATTTCGTCCCATCATTATTTAACTCCATACGTAATTGGGAATATTTTGTCTGACACACTAGTTTAGAGAATCATTATTTACGAATTCATAAATAATCATTAGTCAGTTCAGTTTCACTGACTAACTGACCCTTTTATTAATTACAAAATAAAATCAGGTTTTTTTTTTAAATTACAAACTTCTTTTTATTTACTCAAGGGTAATTGCCACGAACTACCTGGAACATTAAAGATTTAATTCTGTTAGTAACAATGTATACTTACGGATTTAGGTTTAGCAATTATCATTAGCTTTAAGCTGAGGGTTTTCACCCTAACCGTAGAATTTCTAAGAAATGAGTTTAGACTCATTAGGCACAGTTAATGCTTTTATCTGATTTTTTATGTAAAATAAATGTCACAGCAGAATTTTGATTCCGATGATTATAAAACAATGTTTGTAGTACCATTTCTGTATGATACGTGCCACTTGTATTAGCAAAATATTGTGTACGTATTTATTTAATACTTCTTTACACACAATAGGGAAAGATTACTCTACAAAGGCAGTTTATTTCTCAGTAAAGTGCTTATATCTCGAAGAAATTTCTTTTAGCGGACATTTGTCTGAATAATGCATACCGAATGCTAGATAGAACGTGTACAAATATATAGATAAATAATTGAATACATGTTTGAAATGCTAAAATAATGCTAATAAAGCTAAAATAATGTAAACAATAGTGATTTTAACTATATAGTTAAGGCACTACAATATTTTTTAACTTGCTGTATGTATTTTACATGTAAAAATTATTATCAAAGTTGATTACTATTTAGCTTGTGTTTAAGGAATTGCATTTTTGATACAAGCCCAACTATTGTTTGTATGAAAATTTATGATGACGTTACATACGAGCAATTAAAAGTAGTATCATCATCAGCCTATTTCGGTTTACTGCTGGGCACGCGTCTTCTCTACCAAGTACCACATTGATAGACAATTATGGATTATTCAACTTCGTAAACCTTGTAGATTATTTTTAAACAACCCTCATGCTAGATTTTATTACGATATATATTTTTTCCTATTTACTTAACTTTAAAGACTCCGAGGTGAGGATTCGAACAACAAATCGAAGACTTGAAACCATTGTCACTGCCGCTAAAATTTCATCATCTGCAGCATTAAGTGAAGCATTTTATGAATCACCTCCACGTGCATATTAGACGTTACTTAAAAAGGTCGTCACGTGAGGCCATTACTTATTCACAGCGGGAACGATTTTCTGTGCGCAGCACGATTTCTGTGCCACTACCGGACTAGGTATCTTCTCGATCTGAATAGTTTATAGATAGATAGAACTACTTGACTTATTGATTTTCTTTGCACACTTTAGTGATTTGAATATTCTAGAGTTGGCGGGTTTCTTTGAATATATCTGTATAGGTTTCTATTTATCAGTTTGCTTACTGCGTAGGTGTACTGAAGATATGTAATTTTCTTGGAAATAAATTAGACAAGTAATTAAATATATTTTTAGACTTCGGTTCGTAGGTGTTTAACGATAGCATGATATAATAAAAATAAGAAAAAATACATAAATCAACAAGACTATATATAAACTTTAAAAAAAACAAGCAATATGTTAGCTTACATGTACGTAATGAAATTTTGAGATCAAATTGAGAAGGTGTTCATTTTGGGAAGCCAGTTAAAGATAGTTTATACAAAATCTAAATACATAAATGATTTCAGATAACTCTAATTAATTAAACTGCAAAGTACATCGATTCTTTGAACGATAATGGAAAATAATGTCTTTATTTTGTGTAAGCGTTGCGATAAGGCATTTGTTATAAAATTTACATTAATCACGTTATATTCTGTACATGTAGGTACAAACACTGTCCCATTAGTATGGCGAGTAGTATTGCAATACATAATCTGCACTAATGCAGACCTTACTTGTAGTTACGAGAAAAATCTCCGGTAGCGCGTGATAAAGTAGTGCGACTCCGTGGGACGCGGTTTACGACGCAAAATGTTGGGTACACACGGGAAATAAATATTACGAGCACGAAACAAAATGTTTCTACACGTATTATTGACGGACAATGCATTTCTAAGGGAACTTTAGGGTTAGGTACCTGCATATTCAGCGTGTCACCATTATTCTGAAGTCACAGGTAGTCTAGGATTCGAACTCCGGGAAAAAACCTGAGAGGTTAATTTTATTCCACTAGACGTTTATAGCAAACTATGGCGAGATAGTAAAATGTCAGGAGGTTAAGGGTTATTGTGATACAATTATTGAGAATAATTCTCGATATGTGTACGTGAGTACTCTTAGGGCACTAAAACAAGCAAGTAACGCCTGCAAATAAATTAACGCTAGCCTATCATTATTTACATCTAATATAAAAAAAATACGTCTAATTGACAGATTGCAGGCCACCAAACCTTTGAGCAAGGTGTACGCTTTGACCAAAGAAGAGTCCTTTACACATATAAGTCTACATCCTGGTATCAAGACACAAATTGTATGATTGGACCCGAACATAGTTAACCGAGACATTGGATGAGATCAGTTCGATAATTTATATATTGCTAATCTTACCCTTTAGAAACTGCACAAAATACTTTAGCAATGTTACAGTTGGGTTACGGCAATAGTACCAATGTATGGTACCTAATTTGAAGGTGGTAGAACTCGAGAACTAGAATGTCAATGGGCGGTAGTTGCCACTTACCGTTTGCTGTTCCCTTATATATAAAAAATCTGTTCCATTACACATAAAAGGACAAAAAATATTCGCAATAAGACACGGCCAAGGTATTGTATGTTAGGACATACTCCCGTATGTTCTTTACTAAGCCCCACAGTAGATGGGGACTAATGTGGCAAAGCTTTTAGCCACCACCTGTCGTCACACGACTCATTATAGCACAACAGAACCTGCACCGACCACCATAAAATAAGCTTTAATGTACAGAAGAAAATTAAACGAAGTTTGGCGAAATTAATATCACACAAAAACACTAAGAACGTACTGAATTTTCTTAGTGTTATCGAATTCCGATAATTATTTCTTTTAAACAATGTTTGTTTACAAAAATATAATTATCTTTTTTAAACAAAAATTAATTATTAAATTAAGAGATAATTATGTTTGTTACGATACGATTCACCTTAAGATTATTATCCAATTTTGTTGTTTTTATGATGAACTATTGCTATGGTTGCCAGCTAGGAAGGTGAAAATCTGTAGATAGCAATTTAAAAAACCGTAATTTTAAGCGTTTAGTCGAGAAAGATAAACATTACAAACCAAAAACCCAACTTTATTACAGAACATAAAGTGATTCCAGAAATATACTTTTGGCAAATATACCATAGGTACATGAGGCACGTAACGTTAATAAGGTTTTAAATTCATGTTTTATCATTTTGTTTCTTTTTTGTGGAATATGGATATCACGTGAAATGTTTGGAAAACCAGTCTAATTCCGACGATATAATCAAGCCTAAAAAGTGTTGAACTTAAGACAACTTAAGACAAGTCTTAATACTGAATTAAGGCCACGTAGGCCACAACATAAATGCATCTGCAATTAAATCGGTGATGCGACATTGGGTTTAAAGCCATTGTGAGTGAGACCAGTTACAAATTACCAATGACCAGCAGATTCATTAGCTTCTTCATAAAATACTTGTCCCACAGCCAGAAATTATTAAGACGGTAACGTTTTGATTGAGTAAAATTTCAAGCAATTGAGGCCTGGCCGCAGAGAAAGCGGACTACAAGAGCCGGGAGCCTTCAGTACTCACTAACGCAGTTAACGGACTTAAGGAATGTATACAAGGGATCTGGAGAAAACTGAATTTATATATCTTATTTTTATGAAATTGGAGTGGATAACGAGCAGTTCAACTGTCGCAAGTCTTGATTGATGCTGAATAGGATGGAAAATACACAAGGTCTGGTGCAGATAGGTTGGTACTGGAAATGGGGACGCAAGTTAGCTCTTGTAATGTTGTCACCTATGGAGGGGTACAGCTGAGCATCATCAACATTTAAACGGTTTAGATTTGTTAGAAAGACAATCCAGATTAATGGTGATCGGTTGGTCCTAGCCAGTTATAGCAGCTCCATGCCAGGCTCTTAAACCTATAATACCATCGATAGGTAATTCGCCTAATATATTCTTGTCAGAAAATCATTTTGGACAGCGAGCGCATAAACATATTACTTACTTACTTACTCCGTTGGCTCAACGACCCGAAGTGAATCTTGGCCTCCGACACGAGAAGTCGCCATTTTCCCCGATCTTGTGCAATTTCTTGCCAATTATGGTGTCCTAGCGCCTCGAGGTCCCTAACTGCCTCATCTTTCCAGCGGTACTTAGGCCGTCCGACTGGTCTTCGCCCGTCAGGGACTCCTAGGTACGCACGCTTTGGGGCTCGATCCTCTCCCATTCTCTCTATATGTCCGAGCCAGCGGAGTCTGCAAGATTTTGTCTCTCCTATAATGTTAGGCTCGGCAATCAGGTCACGGTCACGGCATAAACATATTACGCGATATAATTTCCTCGACCCCTTTCTATCCTCGAACGTCAAAGCGCACGGCAGGATACCATCTCAATCAAGTAATTTATTCTATGGCTTGGACAAAAAGATTTATTTCCTCCTTCATAGTATGAACTGTAATATAATAGTCTACGAAATTGTTGTAAAAGATATCCCATAGAATTTGTCATAAAAAGACCCGTGATCATCATTACCATTTTTTCATTTTATTACAATTTCTGCGTAGTCATGATCGCCAGGGGAATGACTCTGTGGGAATTTCACGCAAGATTAACTATGGCAGATTAGCTCTCACTGTGGCAAACTGTGTCAAACGTCGCATATGGGTCAACTGTCAATGGTCACTAGAGACTTATCACGTTAAGATTTCCGAGGTGCTAAAACTCTTATAACTTAGTTAAAATCTAAGGACCGTGATTTTATACACGAAGGAAAGCAAATGTTAACATTCGTAATCTTGTTTTAAGCATATCCTATGAGTTATATACTTTATAATTAACTATATTGTTTTGTCTAGGAGTTCCAGGGAACCGAATTGTGATGTTTGTAAACCACTATCACTAGAACTATTGTCGTCATGAAAAAAAATCTCTCACACCAAAGTTGGCAGAATCGCGTCAAGAATAGATAAGCGATAGCCACCATCATAAGATATAGTAGATCATAGATGTATACGATTTCAGCTTCATCATATTTAAAAATTAAAATTCGACTATATAGATTTCTATGAGCCAACCCCACTATCGAGGAACCGTAGTAGTAAAATCAAATAAACGCTTTAAGAAACCGCAACGCTTTGTATCAGTATGTTCTGTGCTTTATTCTGAGTTTGTAAGTAGATTATTCCAGACTGAACTCCAGATATGCGCGCTGCCGAGTTAAGATTCAATTACTTATGCAATGTGTTTTTTTATAATGGAAACTACAAAAGAGCATGCAGCGCAATTGTCTCTGCTTGGTCTTCTTGTTCAGGTGACATATCCACCACTGAACCCAGTTTATCCCATGTTTATTTACAGACATTGAATGTATCAGACTTGGGTTATGGTAGAAAGAACCATATTTTTCTATATATTGACGGGCACGGGCCGTGCCTGTGTCTGCGTTATGGTAGATACATAAATGCTCATTTTATGAAAATGTTTTTTGTTACTTCACGTGTCCGACACACTCTATGTCCATATATGTAAAGAAACCCATGAAAGTTGATACACTGTTCCTTATTTACAAAATTTTACCTATCAATAGGTGGAGAATAGGTTTCTTTATGGAATTTGCCATCTTCCTTGACTAGGCTATCTTCCTTTAACTGCACCCTGTTGTTTATACTAGCCCAGCGACCGTCTTCGAGGACACATTTGGGATTATTCGGTAGAATTATTTTATATCAGGAAATATTTTGCCTAGTTTATCAACATAACGTTGAATCTAATTGCGGAGATTATAAACTTGGCCTAATCTTCGTCGCCGACGACCACGGGTATCTATCATCGACCATATTAGGGCAGGAGCTCTACGCAAGATCGATCATAGATACAT
>DWRA01002095.1:0-14856 GCA_018250295.1 Spathilepia clonius
TGGCGGGGAGAAACCGTTGACAAGCACTAGTGGTAGATTAATCTATCTACATCTATAAACATCGTATCGTGAGTACCCGTTATATAACAAAAAAATACTGTCTTTATAAGATATCGGATATCGGCGCTACAAATTAGTAACTATAGCAAAATGTAGGTATTTACTTATATATTTAGAATGCCTAATTAGATTTAACTTGTACCATGGAAGTGGAAGTTAACAGACGAGTAGGGCCGCGTACAGAAGCTAGCTATTATTAAGGCCCTCATTACCTTCCCCTAAGGGTTAATGTCCCTTACCTTAGAAACAATTATCTCAGAAGGCACAAAAGATGGGATCTCTATTGTTTTCTTGTAACAATTAACAGTACTATGACGATAATTGAAACAGCAATAAATACATACACAAGAGTATAGTGTTTCGTATCTGGATGCGACAAAATTATACACTACATTACTGATCCTACTGCAACGGAGACAAGTGTAAGGCATCTGCTAAAGTTTTAGCATATGTGATAAGTATCTATATAAGTTTACTCTGTACATCTGTCAACAAAGTTTCGGATGCATCCAAAACCCCTTCGCTATTTCGCCGTCTTAAATTTGTCATTATGATCCAACTTCGGCGAATCTTAGAGTAGATTTTGTTTAATATTTTATAGAATCTAACAAGATTTATTAACTGCAGTTGAATAAAAAATGGAATCAACGGCTTTGAAGTATAAATACGTGCATAAAATTATGCTACAGGCGGTCACCCATCTAAGTCCCAACCACGCCTAACGTTGCTTAACTTTCTAGATCACATAGGCATATGCGTGATTATTTGCAAGTTGAGACACTTACGTATAAGCATTTTATTTATAACGATTTGAAGTAAGTCCTAAGAACCTAGCACATGCAGCAAAAATATAGTCAACAGTATATAATCCTTTAGTGCTAAAGGAAAGCGCAAAGCATCTTCCAAAGGCCGGGAATACGAGATAAGTATTTAAAATAAGTCTACATATGCCGTCTTATGCAGCACGGCTGGAGAAAATCTACATTTCCGATATGCTGACGTAGCTTATGCCAAATCAAATGAAAACTTCCAACTTCCAAGTAACCACGAAGAGTGCTACTAGCTGATATGTTGAAAATTATTGGAGAATAGATGCGTTGGAAATTTATAACGTAAAAGAGGTAAGTCTGCTACAGTCAGTATTCAATATTTGAATCTGATTATAATTTAATGATGAAATATTTGAAGCAGTGTGGGCTTGCTAATAAAAGAATGATGTAAAATATAACGGCTTGTAAAAGAAAAAGTCACATAACAATCATTGTGAGTAGTCGCCCAACTGTTTTTATCTATTCCGGACCAAATTTTCAATTAATAAAATAAGTATGTTTTTTACAAAGAAAAACATATTGTACTACATATATAAAGTAGGTCTATTCTGAATGTAAAATAAAAGTATGTAGTTCGTATTTCGTTTGGATCAAAGTTTGAAAGTTTGTGTATTTAAAGAGAATCGACGGGAAACATAAGTATTGGTTGATTACCTTTTACTAAAAGAAGATTATCTTATATTAAAAAAAAGATAATCTTTTATTTTACCAGACGACAGTAGTACTGGATCGAACCGAGGCTTATTTATGTCGTGTCACAAAAACCAATATTCTTTCTGTCTTAAGTAATGATGACAAAAATGACACATTTCATTCATACCGTGCGATACAGCTATGCAATTTTTCTACCCATGACCGTAGAAGCGGTTTCACACATAAATCTCACTACAATGGGCTGATGAGAAACCTAAAAAGTCGTTGCAGGTTTTCAATGGAATCAATTTAGTGTGGGAATGAGCGGTTCAAGAGTAATTAGAGAAATCTCGTTGTAACGGAGAGATTGGAAAATCGTAATGATGATTAAGAATACAATTCTAGAAATGTTTGTTTCTCGCATTCTCATTTTAATGTAGAACGTAATATTTCCATAGCGTAGTAGTTTAATGAAGAAACTATTCTTAAAGAAAATTAATTTTCTGTTATAACAATAAAGCTTGTGGTGACTAAAACCAACGTTAAATGTATTTTATTATAATAAAACAAAGCTGAAATGATTAATAAAATATAGTTAATATTTTATTTACACATTTTTAATGTACCTTTTGTTTTCATTTTTTAGAAATGTCACATACTAAGAACTTACAAAGTTATACTTAACGTAGCTTTGTTGTACTCGTTTTGTTATACATTTTCCAGATTGTGTAGAACAAAAAACAATTAAAGTAGATTTGTCAGCGGATAAGACCTCTGGCGCCGAAACAAAATACCCGTTTAATATGAAATTCTCAAATTAATATTATTTATTCATACTTTTATATTTCGTAATGAGGTGTAATAAAAGTGAAGTCAAATAAAGCCTTATAAAAGATTAATTCGAGTGAAACTCGCCTCGGGTTTAGGGTAACGCCTCGTCGATATAATTATTTCCGTTTCTAGGTTCGGTGCGCGATAAAACCTTTGTCATATCGCGAACGAGTTAGCTGTGAAAATAATTTTGGCAATTATTAATTTCATTTGATAATTTGAAAATTTACGTAGAGATTAAATAAATAATCTCTATTAATTAATTAATCTCTATTTTTTATGTACTTTAAATGATAGTTATTTATTAAACAAATTAAAACAAACATGCGATATAATTGGCAAAGGCTGGCGCTGATCATATATGCCTCTTGGCGTTAATCCGTTGTGTATAGAAATCAATGATACGATTTTTATACACGAACCCAATTCAAAGTCTACATCTCAGACAAGTAATACAAAAAAATCTATTATAAGCTTTGAGTACAGAGCAATTTGTTATTTTTTGGATATTTGAAATTAAGACTCTTTTAATTATTTGATGTTTTCAGAACTTTACAAAACACCGAATAAAATATTTAGAAAGTATTATATTTAAATTGATACTCAAATATGTAATCAGTTTACACACTTGTCATAAGTAAATAGCTCTACGAACTTATCTTTTCACCAGCTTATAATCATACGATGTCAGTAGAACCACCGCCTAATACGCACTTTGTTCCGGCTTGCGTGTTACATTTACGATTTTTTGGACACCGTAATATACTGCTACGCCGTTTATACCTTCCATAAATAGACCTAATACTTTTTACGAAGACTGAAAAACATCATAAAATATGTTGTACTCATAAATTCCAATTATTAAAGGTACCATTTGTAATCCATTTTTTTGTCGCGGTTTCTTTGCGATTGCAGTGGCATTACTGTCATAATCAATTCCAAAGCAATGTAGAGCTGGACTATAATAAGACTTATATTGTTTATCTAATACAACTTTACCATTGACTGACTGACAAATAATATACACTTAAAACAAGTCTGTCAATGAAGATGTTTTTTTTTACAAATTCCCTATTTAACTTTTAACAACTAAATTAACACTTATTTAATGAACCCCAAAGGGGCGAACAAAAACTTATGATGAATTGAAATGTTCTAACAAGTGATTACATAACAAAAGTATGATTAACAAGTGATGACATACAGTGTTTCATCTTTTTGTAGTTTATTTCTATGCATAATTGTAGGGCGATTAATAAAACACATCTGCTTTCCACATTTTATTTGTGTGCCAGTTCCATCTCTGTATCAATAGTCTTCGACTAAAACGAACAGACGCACACACCCTCATAACCGACGGAGATTATAAGCGTTCTGTTTTTGCCACTTGGCTACGGGACCCTAAAAACACACGGTTTAGTTAAAGTTCACTTTGCGCAATCAATTACATTATGCAAAAACCTTGGACATTGACATCCAGTACGTACGTGACCAATTGAGCGTAACATAATGCCAAATGACCGGGAGATAAATTCAGGAAATTAGGTAACACAATCTGTGGGATGTTCGGAACTTGTCAATTTAGAGTCAAGCGATTTAATTTAAAACAAATTTCACAATGCGCGAGCAATAAATAAGTGATACTGAAATTGATGTTTGATTGATGATTTGATTTAATTGATGATTCAAGTTTTCTCAAGATTGATGTTGATAACTTTACGCGTATTAAACCCACCATGTAATGCTAAATGGGCCTTGCTGCTCTAATAGTACATTTGTTTACAACTTAAAATAGAACAGGCGCCGAAAACAAAGCTCTCTCCCCTTGTCTCCTTAAACACCCATCTAAAGACCAAGTTCAAACGCTTCCAAGTTAGTAGGCCAATTACAAACGCTTCTGCTGTACCGTACTACGAACGGCAACAACGAGCACTAATGAAAATACTATTTGACAGCTAAATCCCATTCCAAAGTAAATTTGCACTGACCATACTTAACCCAAATTGCACGCACAAAAAAATTATGTGTGAATATTCACACGCTTAATTTTCAGTCTACAGGGAAAGTATGATATCTTCTTTCTGCACCTAAATATATCCTGCAAAAACCGCATACATAACTAATTTTCGTCCAATATAACTACATAAATGATTGGAAACGCATTCTTAGTTCGTTGCCTTTTAAAACCTTACTATCATACCATTTCAATGATGCTATTGAAATTGAAAGCATCCTTCAATTGAAGTCGTGAAGGCATGGAAAGGTAAATATATTTCGAAGTGCGACTTGAGCATATGTGTATAGGGGCATCTTAGAACGAACTCGCCGTAATACAATATATTCCAATTGATGGTGATAGTATTGAATGTAAAATTATGCAGAATAAAGTAAGGTGGATGAACCCTTTGTGGTTTAACCCCGTAGACACCACCGCCACGCCTTATAACGACAATGTTAAACGCTGCTGTTTGAATTCGATGGATGTGGTAAGGAAGATACACTTATCTGAGGCGCTCCAACTTAGATCTCAGGGGTAACAAAGCACCTATGAACGACCTTAAGTAGAATTCTAATCATAGATGTGTTCGATTACATGTCCATGCATGGCAGTTGCAACTTACCATCAGGTGGACAGTATACCCGTTTGCTACTTCCACTATACAAAAAATGAAAGTAAATTTTTGTTTTTGTTTTATAAAATGGAAGTAGAAAACTGCTATTCATATAAGAGAGTCACCTATTGCACGAGCATGTTTACAATTTCCAAACGAAGTTGGGCTTCTTTGATCCCTACTTCTTTAAGGCGATCACCGCGCGTACCACGTACTCAATTCTACCAGGCGTGAACTTTAACGCCATGTTACAATAGTGACGCAAACAATGCTACTTTAAAACAAGGTAACTAGCTAGCTTCCTTGGAGGCAAATTAAAATAATTTAATAACATATAAGCTGCAATTACATACAGATAGTGCATGGGGAAAATTATATATTTTTCCCTGTTTATTCAACAAATGGGACAATTAATTTTATTAATAATTACTTTTGAATATACGGTTTATTTCTCATATATTATATTGACCCAAATGTATGATCAATAAAATTATTATTAGTTGTCGTCTACCCATTGCTGTCTTTCTGCTGGGTACGGGTTTCCCTCTCATAGAAATGGGGATTAAGCTGTACTACACCACGTTGCCAAGTGGGAGTTAATAGATTTCTCACACTTTTGGTAACTCTTTTTTTGCAAAAAACTCTCTGGTGTTTAGGTTTCCTCGCGATTTTTTCCTTTAATATTTAGTAGATTTTTTAATAATATTCATGATAAGTTTCAATAATATTGTGATAATATGTGATAGTCCTGCATTCCCTCTTTAGAAGTGATAAAATATATGTTTACTTATGCTTTATTTAAAAAAGATTCCTCGCCTACATACAAAGTTTCGATCCATTTAATGGCCACCTTTATATTCACACAGTGCGCTGTTTCAAGAAGCTTTTATACAAAAAGTAAGAAAAAAACATTTTCGATCCACATAAGTGCCAACACCTTTATCCTCACTATCCGATATCGCAGACACTCAGACAGATGTGCGCCGCACCTGCCGCCAACTGTCGTTATAACAACGGAACGCATTACAATTCAACAGCCAATGATATGGCCAATGTTTGGGCATTGTGTTGAAGAGTAGTGTGGCATATGGTATCAAATTCACAAATGTCCGCCTGTATGCAGATTATGGGTAATTACCACCCTATATGTTGCCATTATGAAATTTTATGTCGGCTTTTTGTCTTAACCTTTTCTGGGGTTTAACGAATAGTATGAAAAAGGAACCTTATTAATAGACCTTTATTTTAAACATTGCATAATATAAGGCATGAAGGTTCGTTTATATCTACAAACTTTGATTGTGATAGACACGTGCCTAGGTAGACAGAATAATATTTTTCTGTGGTATCTGTTGGCATTGCCCGAGCTGGTTACAATAGAGTATGTCTATTTTTCTCTATATTATTTTAGAAAAACATTATTTGGTCTATCACGACACGTGTCTGACACGTTCAATGTATACAAATTAATAACTTTGTACTTCACACTTTAATCTATGCTTGTAAAGTGTCATATATTTCCTGTACCAGGGATGATAAAAGTAAATCATTACTACTATTGAACTTTTTGTAAATTCTGGTTTAAATGTTAAAACTATACCGTCCTTAACAACAACTTAATAATCCCATACATTGATTAATAAAAGGAGAAAGTTAATCTTGTGTTTTTTATTAACTCTGAAATAAATATCTAACAAGATACAAACACAATTTTAACTTTGCAATATTCATACTGTATATGAATAGTACTGTATATGAATATAAGCCTAAACATACATATTCTAGAAAAGTCTACGACAAAGGAACCAACGAAGCCCGAGTGACAATAGCAATGCAAGATATACTGAATGTGTCTACATTCAGTTTAGATTCTAGACCCACAATTCTAGACCCTTAAACGTATATTTTGTACGTTCGACTATATTTTTTTTAATCCTTTCAAAAGCAAATTCTCTTATTCGGACAAGCTTAGCACGAATTAAAAATTAATTACAATGTCATAATACGTACTGCTTAATGTATTCACTTGCTTTAACGGTAAATAAGAAGATCGTGAATATTTCAAAATATTTACACACTTATTTTTGAACTGTGGTTCAAGTATGAAATTGTAAATGCGTAACTTCAATTTAAATACAACTTTTTAAAGAATAGTATACGTGCATATATTTAGGATTGACTGTGCCCCGCGGTTACACCCGCGTTTGGAAAAAAAAATTAAACGCGGATTCCTAAAACATTATCTAAAATGAAGGTAACATCTAACTTATTCCTTATAACATTAGCTATATGTCAGTGTAAATCCCATGAAAATCGATCTAACCACGTTGCTACCTCTGAGAACTGTATTGGAACACCTCGCGAACACAGTAGCGGTTAAAACTGTTGTTATTAGGCAGCAACAGGTGTGGCGGCGATGCCTCCGGAATCAAATCATGAGAGCTTCTATTGCGTTTGAAATTAATATGTCCGTAAATTACGTTCCAAGGATACTTTTACTAAGTAACCAAAAGAGCTATTGTTATCTTTTTTAGTACAAATGTGCGTAACTTCAACGGTTTATGACTTCAAACTGTCTGCTTTCAACGATGATGTCATTGTCGTGTTGTTGACGAAGGTAATAAACGAGTAACTTTAGGGATTAGATATTACATCAACGGGTAATAAAATGGAAGGTCATGCCGTATTGCAACACTAATGTAATCTAACTAACGAAGTGTGTTGTTCGTTCGATTGAAGAAATCTTACTATACACATAATACTATCGAAAGTGTTTTAAATCGGTATGATAGTTATATCCTTTAAAGAACGTCTAACTTTGTTTGAAAATATTTCCACGATCGGTTCAGTCTTTCCCGTACAGGTTAATGAATGAATATATTTCTTTTTTCAACCCATTACTGTCCCATTGCTGGACACGGCTCTCTTCTTATAGCGATGTTTAGGCCATAGTCCACCACGCTGGCCAAGAGGAAGCTTCGCGATGTTTTCCTTCACCGTGATAGAAACTGATAATAAATTTCTAATAAAAAAAAAGCTTCGTATAATCAGAGGTGCACGCTTGGGGTTCCAACCTCGGACACCTCTCGATTGAGTGTCCATGATTCAACCACTAGTATATCACTGTTGATGAATATGTCAATTGCCCAAAAGTTCTCTATTTTTACGCGAAAATACCGTATCGTTCCAGATTTTTGCGTCTTCCACGTGACACTAAACATAAGTTTAGTCGTCGCAAAGGTAAAATAAAATAAAAAATATCGGAAACCTTTGCATAACATATCACTGCTGTGGTCATTATCGGAAAATTAGGATTTTCCTCTGTTTATTAATAAAACTAAGCTCAAACAATGTCCTATTGTTTAAATAGTTTCCGTCTGTATGCTTGAAATAGAACCGCAAAATTTAATTTCCCATTTTATTATAGTAACCCTAACCGCAAAAAAATACATTGACGCAAATTCCAATAGAGGTATGCACGTGCAGTTTCAGACCTACACGTCATGTGAGGAAATTAAATAGGAGGTACTTTAGGGAAGCAAACTATGTATAACAAAATTAGTTGAACGAAGTGTAAAATCAAATAGACGGCTTCCACACCTTATTTTTTTGTTCTTTCTTTATCAATAGAAATTAAGAAAAATAACGTGATTGTTAGTAATGTCTAAATTACAGCTTTTGACTGAACGCATATGATCGTACATACGGCACCTACAACAAAAATACAACAGTATAACTTTTTATCTGTCTATCTATTTGTTTGTCCGATTTTTTTCTAATCTAAGAAATATCTGAGCCGATTTCAACGGAAGTTTCGCAAAAAATAGCGAATGTTGTGAAAAGTAATTTAGGCTACTTTTAGTTTAGAATATGTATTAAGAAACGGCACAAAAAATGAAATCCGGTAAAATTTAATGCGCGCGTCTTTTTATAAATTTGTTGAAGGTATACAATTTCGGGAAGCTGCGGGGAGTACTAGTGAAAAATAAAAACGTTTTATATTATTCTCTTCAAGATCCTTAAGCAAGCCCAACTAGGTTGGTTACAGTAGGCCAAATTTTGTTATTAGTGATTCCAACTTGAGTTTCACGTATCTGGCCACACGGTAATACCCTCAACATGTCAGTGGATAGGCATTTAATGAGCTCTCTCACGGAATATTCTGTGTTTTGTCTGTATTGTTAATTACCTGCTAAATTTCATGATTTAAGTATCCATCAAATTTAACGTTTCGAACTAAAAAGGTGTTTGCAACTTAAGAAGTTTAAAAATGTATTGGGGATGCGATAAGCCGCGCGGAACATAACTGGTTTGCGTATCCGGTAGATTGCTAGGGTTGACACTTCATTAAAAAAATTGTAAAAAAAAAATTATGTTTGTAAAATGTAGAAATAGACAGCGCTGGCATTGAAAGATCACATGAGTCCTTTGACTGTCAATATATTTAATGAGATTCGCTTAAATTTAAGATACTAACAGTAAATACAAAAATCGCTTAATTAGAAAGACTAACGTTATAAATGTTTAATATTAGACTGTGAAAAAATACATATAATAAATAATAAAAATATATAAAAATCCATTTCCGAAAAGATTCCATATAGACAAACGTAAATACAAACGCTCAGCGATATTTTTTAATACAAATATTCATAATGCAAAATTTCGGTAACCCTATTCGCATTGATATTCGCGTGCCGCCAAAAAAGGTGTATACAGGTGACGACGACGGCCGCCAAAATAATGAGTAGGTATTCCAATTACTTCGGCGATACGAACACGAACATTACACTGCAAAACGGTCCCGGGACATGTAAGGCTGGTTCTCCACTACATAAAGATGACGCAAAATGAAAAGATCTTATATGACAATAAAATGGATTTGGTAAACAGGTGTGAGTTAGGTTAGGTTAAGTTATAATTCACATAAAAGGAAAGTAGCATGAAATAGAGTTTTTGAATTCGAGTTTCCACGGTAGAATTTCATTAATGGATCTATACAGATTTTGAAATTTTAACAGTCGTAGATGCAAGGTCGAATTATTTTATACTTGTAGCTACTATTTACGGACTGCTGAGTTCCTCTAGGCTTAAAATGCGAAATAAGTCTAAGGTAGATGAAACTTTCGCAATTTTGCGTTATGAATAGCAGATATCATACATCAGACGGATGTCAAGCTCACTTACGCCTTTTTTACAAAAAATATAGTTTTATATAGTTTTATATATCATACTGTAGTGGACATCTAGCTTAATGAGCTCGGCTACTTAACGCGAAGTTTATTTTCATAAAACATTGTAACTCTCTATTGCTAGTGTCTACGGCTTGTCACTGAAATACCGTACTGGTAGAAGCAGGAAGTACCCTCAGAATAAAATTCATGCATACCTACAGATAAAATTTATGCTACACCAATAAATTAAAAAGTAATTCTCATAACTCAAAAATACCGGCCATTTTATGATTATAATAACATAATTTGGAAAAAATAAAAACCTTTTATGTCAAATATTTCGAGTTTATTTATTTTTGTATTGAAGTTATTTTGTACTGCATAAGCCATTTATATGAGCGTCCGATACTATTGATCGGTTTGTTACTACGTGTTTAGATATGCTTAATTACTATGAGTGCTTTTAGTTATTGCGTCAGACAATAATAATACAAACAATAGAACTAATGTAAACCACTCCGCTCTATTAAGTCATCTATATAAGTAAATAAATTGAATTCTCTTCTTGTGATCTAATAACTAACAATTTAATTTTCCGAATTTGTTTTTTTATAAGTTTGAAATAGGAACCAAGCATGAAGTCAGAATTGTAAGTTTTCTCTGCCGCCCAAATGTATTTATTCCTCGATAGAATCGGAGTACTAGCTCTAGTCAGCAACAGCATTGTTACCTCTGAGGATTAAATTAGAATACCTCAAGCAAGAACTGCCTCGTCTATAGTATTACAACAGTTATTTACTCTGCTGTAATACTATAGACAAGGCAGAAATAAGCGTGCCTGTGGTACCTTCGGAGTCCAACCAAGAAGAGTTTAAAACCTAAGTATACATTTATGATATGTGTTACAGCGAATGAATGGAGTTGTTAACCTCTATTTACGCTGACCTTTCAATAGTAACGTTAGGTGTGTCGTAATATTTATACCTGTATCAAAAATAAATTCTGCAATCCATCCACCGATAAGATTGGCGGTCACCCAAGGCCATCGCATCGTATTTGTACGTCAATATTTACAAACGTAAAGAGCCTCTATTTATGTATGAGTACCGTAGATCGATTAGATTTATTCGGTTGCCAAGTAATATATGCATGTAACTCTTCGGGCAGTTAAATTACACAAATTTCAAACGTATATGATAGCGCCGTGAACCCAAGGACTAACTTAAGTAAAACTCATCATTTGTCGACGACGACGAATTTATTATTTTATACGTTAACCTTTGGAACGACACTCAGTGCTCCATACTACAGCAATGCAACCTTACTCTTAAACTTTTTCTTTTAAGCCAAAAAATAATTATCGTTAAATTATTAATTTAAAATATATTACGACGCTTCTAACCTAATATTACACGTCTGAATTTCACAAGTGCATTTTACTACGTGCTATAATATCTCCAAGCTTAATATTACATACACTTACTTCATCCGACATAGGAGAGGGTAGCGGAGTTTCTTTCGAGCCTCTCCGCTTTAGCCATAATTCAGAGACCGCGTTGAGCGACTGTCTTCTGCGCGTGGAGAACATTTTGAAAACACACGTAACACTCACTATTATTCAGTCAAACACTTCATAGTAAGTCTGCAGAGGAAATGCCACGGAATTTAAAAATAAACAGGCGCTCCCGAATCGTATGTTGATAGAAATAATGCGTCCGACCGAACCGAATTGACTGAGGATAATGACGTGCAACGCTCCAACACTAGCGAGCTGATAGCGGAGGTAGCAGGAAAATGGTGATAACGAACTAGCTGTAAAGTGGAAACTATTTCCACCACTAATATTATATGCTGTTTGTTCCGCCTTCACGGCTCAACTAATCACCATCTTTAAGAAATTTGGCAGAGATATAATATACGTTACGTCACGGTCTGTTTGACCATGATGTTTCTCATACCGAAAATTGTAAAGATGCTGACAAAATATGAACATCTATACGAAAAAGGCCACTAATATCTGCGTATGACGTGACATTACAGAATGAAGAATGTGACCTGTGTATGCCGACTTACATATGAAGCGGCCATCTTAGTCGTCACGGCTGGAAATACATAAGTGACAGACTTCTGGTTCTAAATGAAATTGGTTACAGATGTCCAAGGACATCATTCACCACTCATTTTCAGGTGTAATGCATATTCCGTATACTTCGATCTTATAAAAAAATCTAATGGTGTGTCAACACTATCGCCCAAGAGCATTTGTGATCGGATCCAGACACGATTTTTGTTAATGGACGCCACTACTTTTGAGGTAAATTTTGAAATCCCGCGTAAGTAGATACTTACCACTAAGTACTATTACGGCACATGCCTTACCACTGCCTCGATTTCAACATCTGTATTTTAACAAATTAGAATAGGATTATTGGTTAACGATACAGTTATGACGCAATAAGTCACTCAAGGAATTACGCCTAATTATAATTGTATCTAAAATAGGAATTTAATGGCACCACAGGGAAATACCACAACCAAAAAGGATACAATAACAAAAACATCCTCTCAGATGTATCTATTCAACAACGTTTTAGTTTTAATAGTTTCATATATCTAAACGCTTGTAATATTTTTAATCAACTAAAAAGCAATTCGAACCGACTGATAGTGTTAGCCAGTATCATATCAGTTTAACATGATGTTCGATTTCCAGCCAACATATAAATAATGAATTTAGTTTACACCTGAGACAGAGTGGAGCCTACAGAACTGATTCTATGTACAGGATTAAAACTATGAACGCTTTATATTTACGTTTATTAGTTCTTATCGTAATTTGACAAGAATACATATACAATACATTCCAAAAATATTTACAAGCTACAATACCATACGTTGCTGTCCCTAGGCAAGAGTTACGCACTGCTACCCCTGAGGACCAACTTGGAATGCTTCGAATAAATATGTTTCCCTTACCACACCTTCAAACCAGAAACAGCAGCGCTTGACACTGCTATATTGGAAAAAAAGGTGTGACGGTGGTGCCGCCGGATTCAAACCACAAAGGGTTCTCCAGCTCCATAACTACTACATTTAATAACACCTTATTGCTCTATTATAACCCAAAGTTACGCAATGTTACCTATAACATAACGCATTGTGATCTAATATTATAAACGCCTGAGCGCTATATCCCATCCAATCCAAATTCCATTATTCCCCGATCATGCAACATGTTGCATTGCCCTATTTACGCTAGATATCCGGGATATTGTTTACAGTAATCACATTTATTATATCCAATTTGCTCCCACTACTACTTTTTAAATAGTTTATGGGGATTACTAACGGAAATGTTATTAGATAAATTGTTTATAAGATTTCAAAAATATCTCGTTTTTTAACATTCCTCTAAACTGGTCTTTACAATGTATGTAGTTATAAATAGTACTTTAGGACCATACTGTGAAAACGCCACTTACGAAATTGTTCTTGTCCAATGAAATATAATGAAAGGACATAAATAGTTAAAAAGATAGAAGAATGGACATTCAGCCCATCACGCTCTTCTAGAGCAAACGAGACTGCAGTGCGCCTGATAGTAATGGACTACTGTAGCCTACTGACATTTGTGAACAACCCCAGATAATGCTTTCCTGTGGTCGACCACAGACGTATTGCTACTATTGAAGACTAGGATCGCGTCGGACAAATATTATCACAATATGTCCAAATACAGCAGCACTTAACACTGGAGTTATTTGGAAGAAATACGTGTGGAGATAGTGCTGCCGGAGTCGAACAACAAGAGTTGCTACCACCTTCAAAACTTTTATAACAGTGAACGTAAAAAAATAAGTTCAGGTCAAGTTCGACATTAAAACTAAATGAAGGTATTTATTCTTTTTCTTATTTGTTTTATTACCTCTCAAGTGCAAATACCTTTAAACCGTATTTCACTCGACTTCAAGAGTTAATGAATATCCAACCGCGGGAAGGTTGTTCGAACAAAAGACTAATGTTTGTTTTACGTTTAAAAAATAAACAATGGCGTTCCGTTTTACTCTAAATGACCCCTGTACAGACGAATCGCAAATAAAGAGAAACGAGGTGGGCCGCTTTGAAGATATGAGAAAACCGAAATTTCTCTGCAGGTGGTTGTAATTTCAGCAAAAAGGTTTTAATATATGAGTAAATATACATTTTTAGTGAGCGAACATAAAATAGCAAAATCGGAAATTAAATTTGTTTAGACAAGGCGTTATATATATATTTATGAAATTGACATAACAAAGCACAGAGTATAATACCTTATTATAAATTATGACTGATGCCCATGGATATCTGAAATCAATTCAAATATATTTGAGTACTACCTAAATTAGGCGCAAAAGCGATACTACATCTGACGATTAAATTAGAACGTTCAAATAAGATTACAGCACTGACAACTGTTGTTAGTGTTGTTAAGATGCCTACGGCGGTAGTGTCTACTTACGTCAAACCATGAAAGATTATTCGCCTTACATTTGAGTCTACAAATACAAAAACATACGCAAAACAATACACAATAATTACATTGAATAAACATTAACATTTTACATAAACTTGTACTACTTTGTTATATTTTTTTATTTTTTTTTATGATGGAGTAGCAAACGAGCATGCAGTCCACCTGATGGTAAGTGGCACCTGCTGCTCATGAACATTTGTGAT
>DWRA01002096.1:0-14854 GCA_018250295.1 Spathilepia clonius
AAATGAAGCCGGCCGCAGTAGCCACAGCGCGGTGCTCAACGTGAACGGTACCGTTTGGAGTGCTATCCTTTTATTTAGCTGCCTTTGTACGCACATTTATATAATTTTTAGCTTTATATCTACACTGTTCTGTTGACGATAAAACTTTTATATTTTCATTTTTAATTTAAAGCTGGCCGCCACTTGTGGAACTGAAATTCGTACACGTTAAAATGTCATCAAATCGGTAAATATTTATTTAAAATCTCTGTAACGTTGTAAATAAAGCGTGTGTGGCAACGATTCTCATAATTCCTGTAACTATTAAAGTACATTGACTACATTCTAAAGTATACTTATATCGTTTAGTGGCGCCGCAAATCATGCCTTTCGATTTTGGATCCGATCCTGTCGATGATCAAGAAATGATAGTTATAACATGCACTGCCAGCAAGGGTGACTTTCCACTGTCTATTCAGTGGTACTTTAATGGAAAACCGGTAAAATCTGGTACCAATGGCATCCTGCTCACGAACGCTAAGCGGACTAGTCAACTTGCAATAGAATCCGTCACACACACCAACCAGGGAAATTATACGTGCACTGTTAAAAACCCAGCTGGTGAAGTGAACCACACAGCCGAACTCTTTGTTAATGGTATTTTGTCTACTCTTAGTTATTTATGTCTTCGCAAGTTTTTTATAAGTATCGTCATTTTAAATGTTTATTTGCTTACACCTTTTGCTACAGTCCCACCGCAAATAACATCATTTGAATTTGGAGAAGAGCCCGTAAACGCCCAAGAAATGGTTTTGGTCACATGTGCAGTCAGTAAAGGCGACCAACCTTTAAAAATTGAATGGTATTTCAATGGAGGCAAAGTAAGATCTGGTGATATTGGAATATCACTTTTAAACACGAAACGTGCAAGTCAACTGAGTATCGAATCCGTTAGTCATCAAAATCAAGGAAATTATACTTGCGTAGTGCGAAACCAAGCGGGTTCCATGAATCACACTGCTCAGCTATTCGTCAACGGTATATCCTTCCAGTAGATCCACTGCTTGGTAGTTTAGAATTTCTTGCGTTCCTTATGTTATAAACCCAAAACCTGTCCTTGGTATCTTTGGCGGGGCATAAAATAACTCTAATCCATTAAAAATAAAACGTAATTTGTAGAAATACTGAATACGTAGCTAATCAAGCCTTATATTAAGCTACGAGTAAACGTTATTTCAGTGGCACCAGTTATAGCTCCTTTTGAATTCGACGAATCTGTTTTTTACGGAGAAGGAGTCCAAGTTATGTGCACTATTCCAAAGGGAGACAAACCTTTAACCGTCAAATGGAGTTTCAGTGGAGGCGATGTGAGTTTACTCCCTGGGTTGAACATAATGAATGTTGGGGACAGGGGTTCCGTTCTTATAATACCGACTGTCACAGAAAAGCATTCTGGCAATTATACGTGCACCGCCTCCAATGTTGTCGCCAGAGATAGCCACTCCGCAACGCTCAATGTGAAGGGTATATACGCTCACGGTTGAATAGTGTCCGCTTTTCATGTTTGTGTTATTTCCCAACCGAAACCTTTGCAAGAATCTTAGTTCAATATCAATTGAATGTACAATTGTTACAGTTGCCCCCATAATATCCTCCTTTGAATTCGATGAAGCTGTCTTTTATGGAGAAAGCATTCAAGTTATGTGCCATATTCAAAAAGGAGACATGCCTATCAAACTTACTTGGTCTTTTCGCGGTCGACCTATTGATGTTAATGATGCTGTAATAGTCACAAAAATGGGAGACAGAAGCTCAATATTGGCTATCCCATCCGTAACAGAGAAGCATTCCGGAAATTATACGTGTTCTGCTTCAAATATCGTAGCCAGCACAAATCACACGGCTACATTAAATGTTCAGGGTACACTTAAATGCTCATGTTTGTTTTACAAGTTATTTTTGGTTTACTTTTTTTTGCTTTCCTTCACCAGTTCCTCCACACATCGTTCCATTTGACGCCGAGGAGCAAATTTTTGCTGGGGAATCGGTACAATTGAATTGCCACGTATCTAAAGGCGACACACCTCTAACTATTACATGGAGTTTCCACGGGGAGGAGCTATCTTCTCACCAAGGAATAACTACGACGAAGATTGGCCAGAGGACGTCATTGCTAACAATTTCTATTGCAACTGCCAGCCACAGCGGCGAATATTCGTGTCACGCTGGCAACCACGCCGGACTGGCCGTCCACTCCACCTTTATCAATGTTCATGGTATCTCCCGTACCCCTTTCGTATCCCATGCCTCTGCCGCACGCTGCACGCTTGCCTCAGTAATGATTTGGGCTTTCTGAATTAACAGTATTGCCATACATCGTACCCTTTGAAGCGGACGAGTCAGTGTTCGCCGGTGAATCAGTCCAGCTCAACTGTCATGTATCAAAGGGAGACCTACCTCTAGATATCAAGTGGTCCTTCCATGGATACGAAAATACGTCATCACATCTTGGCATAATGACCACCAAAATGACTTCTCGAACCTCATTCCTTTCAATTGCCGCGGCTACCGCTGCTCACAGTGGCAATTACACCTGCATTGCCAAGAACAGTGCCGGATCCACTAATCATTCCACTGTCCTTAATGTTCATGGTCAGTTTCATTTACTCATTATATCATATTTCATCGTATTTTAAGTTCGTCTCTGTCTTTCGGTGCTAAGGGATATGTCAGCAGAATTAGCATGACTTCTGCCTGCATATCTATAAGCAACGTAAGCTTGTTTCTTTTGTTTATTTTTACCCTCTTATAAAATTCATTTGTTTAAACGCAGTTACACCGAATATATCTATTTCCGTTCGACGTTGATCAAGTTTTATTTTCGGGGGAATCAATACAAATGACTTGCCATATATCCAAGGGAGATGATCCTTTAGAAATAATATGGGAAAATGCTATCGCGTGAGCTGGGAATATTCACAAAGTTGGTCGATCGCTTTTAAGTGTTGGTGCTACACACAAGCAAAGCCAAAAATCGCGGCGGAGCAGCTTCTTATGCTACTGTAGGTAGAGTTATTGGTACATATAAATAATTTACCTGTGATAAAATTTGTGTATGAACAACAAAAAACCCTATGACATTATTACGTACCTATTTGATTTCTTAAAGGGTTTCTACTTTCTTGTGTACATTGTAGAATTTGGTTTCAAAATTAATACGAAAGTTATTTTAGGACATAAATTAACTTGACACTTTTGCCCGCCAAAGCTACTTCGTATGACACACACTCCTGTCTTCATTAACCGTTCAGTCATTACGCACTTCTTAAATATTATTTTTTTAATTCGATGAGAAACCAAAAACAAACCAATTAGGAATCGTCTGAACGAACCCTTGATATTTCATATTGATTAAGTGAGTGAAATATACACTGGTTCAATTTCATTTTTACTGGGGCTATCCTTGTGGTTAGCTGTACTGTATTCGAAGTAAACGGTACACCTATGGGACTTAGGTAACAACCGCTTACTATTCTTTGGTTTCTCTGGTGTAACTCCAACATCCCTTTGTAGTCTCTCGGTGGCTACGTCTGACGCCACAAATATCACCATTCAAATTCAGAGTCGAAATACTTGAGGATGAGGGCACGAGAACGAAGCGGTCTCGGTACCCTGTTTTCATTTATTTGCTTATATAATAAGCAAGGACTACGTGCTCGTCACTTTTAATTAGTTTCTCAACGATGAAGCTGTCAGGTCCCGCAACACGTTAGGCATCATACTTACCACCATTAACAAAAAAACCTCCATCTTTAATATTGAAGCGGCCAGTTCTATCCACCGAAGCTCGTACACTTGCACACTCAAATTGATGTTACAGAAACCTATCATACTACTCTTCTGATTGTCAGTGGTTTGCTTATTCTCATTTTGTTTACTTTTGATCTTTAACACACTTCATTAAACTCAGTTGTTTATTCAAATTTTACTATTCAAGTTCAGCGATGGGACTTACGTTGAAAACGTAGCCGAGCAAGTATATCACCGTGCTACCTTGGAAGATAACAGTTCCTGGTCATCATATTTGTTTGTAGGCTTTTAAGCAGTTAGACGATGTATTTGCATATTAAAATAGATTCCTTTAACAGTTTTACCCCAAATCCATCCCTTCACCTTCGGTGACGAGCCGGCCAATGCAGGCGACACGGTTGGAATTCAATGTATGGTAACCAAAGGTGACACTCCGATAACCATTACGTGGCACTTGAACGGAAGAGATGTTAGAGAGATCCCAGGAGTGACGGTGACAAAGATTGGTCACAAGTCCAGCAGTCTCTCCATAGACTCTGTCTCTTTCATCCACACGGGAGTATATACTTGCCTTGCCACTAATCAGGCCGGTCATGCAAATTATTCCTCCGAATTGACAGTGAACGGTAAAGCTTTGTTATGATTGTTGTAAACTGAGGCTTGCTTTCGTTTTACATTTTGGCACTTCCTTTTCATTTTTCCTTCCAGTAAATATTAGTGTGGAGTCAGAAAACATTTTTTACAAAAAAAGAGTTAGAAATGTTTTATTACGATATATCTCTTGATAAACGTAATGAGGGCCGTCTTCATCAATTAATTCTTGAACACTTGTAGTTGTACCGCAGGTAACCCCCTTTGATTTTGGAGAAGAAATACTTAATGCTGGTGATACAGTCTCGTTAACGTGCACAGTAGGGAAAGGGGACTTGCCTTTGAAAATTCACTGGCAACTCAATGACGTAATTTTGAACTCTGGAAATGGTATAATGATTAATAGAAACGGGAAAAGAATATCCATGTTAAGTATCGAAAATGTTCAGCACGAACACATCGGCAATTATACTTGCATTGCGGAAAATGAAGCCGGCCGCAGTAGCCACAGCGTGGTGCTCAACGTGAACGGTACCGTTTGGAGTGCTATCTTTTTATTTAGCTGGCTTTATACGCACATTGTTTATATGATTTTTAGCTTTCTATTTAACAATATACACTGTTATGTTGACAATATATGTTACATATTTTAATTTTTTTGTACATTAAACCTCAGCCGCCCCCTGTGAATTTAAATTCGTAGACGTTGAATTGTCTTCAAATCTAAAAATAATTGTAAAATATTTGTAAGTACGAAAGCGTGTGTGGCAACGATGTTCATAATTCCATTACAATACAGTAGATTGATATTCTCAAAAGTTTTATTTTATCGTTTAGTTGCGCCGCAAATTATGCCTTTCGATTTTGGATCCGATCCTGTCGATGATCAAGAAATGATAGTTGTAATATGCACTGCCAGCAAGGGTGACTTCCCACTGTCCATTACGTGGTACTTTAACGGAAAACCGGTAAAGTCTGGTACCAACGGCGTCATGCTCACGAACGCCAAGCGGACTAGCCAACTCACTATAGAATCCGTGACGCACATCAACCAGGGAAATTATACATGTACAGTTAAAAATCCAGCTGGTGAAGTGAACCACACAGCCGAACTCTATGTTAATGGTATTTTGTCTACACTTAGTTTTTCTAGTCGCAAGTTTTTTTATAAGTATCGTCATTTTAAGTGTTTATTTGCTTACACCTCTTGCTACAGTCCCACCGCAAATAACATCGTTCGAATTTGGAGAAGAACTCGTAAACGCCCAAGAAATGGTTTTGGTCACATGTGCAGTCAGTAAAGGCGACCAACCTTTAAAAATTGAATGGTATTTCAATGGAGGCAAAGTAAGATCTGGTGATATTGGAATATCACTTTTAAACACGAAACGTGCAAGTCAACTGAGTATCGAATCCGTTAGTCATCAAAATCAAGGAAATTATACTTGCGTAGTGCGAAACCAAGCGGGTTCCATGAATCACACTGCTCAGCTATTCGTCAACGGTATATCCTTCCAGTAGATCCACTGCTTGGTAGTTTAGAATTTCTTGCGTTCCTTATGTTATAAACCCAAAACCTGTCCTTGGTATCTTTGGCGGGGCATAAAATAACTCTAATCCATTAAAAATAAAACGTAATTTGTAGAAATACTGAATACGTAGCTAATCAAGCCTTATATTAAGCTACGAGTAAACGTTATTTCAGTGGCACCAGTTATAGCTCCTTTTGAATTCGACGAATCTGTTTTTTACGGAGAAGGAGTCCAAGTTATGTGCACTATTCCAAAGGGAGACAAACCTTTAACCGTCAAATGGAGTTTCAGTGGAGGCGATGTGAGTTTACTCCCTGGGTTGAACATAATGAATGTTGGGGACAGGGGTTCCGTTCTTATAATACCGACTGTCACAGAAAAGCATTCTGGCAATTATACGTGCACCGCCTCCAATGTTGTCGCCAGAGATAGCCACTCCGCAACGCTCAATGTGAAGGGTATATACGCTCACGGTTGAATAGTGTCCGCTTTTCATGTTTGTGTTATTTCCCAACCGAAACCTTTGCAAGAATCTTAGTTCAATATCAATTGAATGTACAATTGTTACAGTTGCCCCCATAATATCCTCCTTTGAATTCGATGAAGCTGTCTTTTATGGAGAAAGCATTCAAGTTATGTGCCATATTCAAAAAGGAGACATGCCTATCAAACTTACTTGGTCTTTTCGCGGTCGACCTATTGATGTTAATGATGCTGTAATAGTCACAAAAATGGGAGACAGAAGCTCAATATTGGCTATCCCATCCGTAACAGAGAAGCATTCCGGAAATTATACGTGTTCTGCTTCAAATATCGTAGCCAGCACAAATCACACGGCTACATTAAATGTTCAGGGTACACTTAAATGCTCATGTTTGTTTTACAAGTTATTTTTGGTTTACTTTTTTTTGCTTTCCTTCACCAGTTCCTCCACACATCGTTCCATTTGACGCCGAGGAGCAAATTTTTGCTGGGGAATCGGTACAATTGAATTGCCACGTATCTAAAGGCGACACACCTCTAACTATTACATGGAGTTTCCACGGGGAGGAGCTATCTTCTCACCAAGGAATAACTACGACGAAGATTGGCCAGAGGACGTCATTGCTAACAATTTCTATTGCAACTGCCAGCCACAGCGGCGAATATTCGTGTCACGCTGGCAACCACGCCGGACTGGCCGTCCACTCCACCTTTATCAATGTTCATGGTATCTCCCGTACCCCTTTCGTATCCCATGCCTCTGCCGCACGCTGCACGCTTGCCTCAGTAATGATTTGGGCTTTCTGAATTAACAGTATTGCCATACATCGTACCCTTTGAAGCGGACGAGTCAGTGTTCGCCGGTGAATCAGTCCAGCTCAACTGTCATGTATCAAAGGGAGACCTACCTCTAGATATCAAGTGGTCCTTCCATGGATACGAAAATACGTCATCACATCTTGGCATAATGACCACCAAAATGACTTCTCGAACCTCATTCCTTTCAATTGCCGCGGCTACCGCTGCTCACAGTGGCAATTACACCTGCATTGCCAAGAACAGTGCCGGATCCACTAACCATTCCACTGTCCTTAATGTTCATGGTCAGTTTCATTTACTCATTATATCATATTTCATCGTATTTTAAGTTTGTCTCTGTCTTTCGGTGCTATGGGATATGTCGGCAGAATTAGCATGACTTCTGCCTGCATATCCACAAGCAACGTAAGCTTGTTTCTTTCGTTTATTTTTAACCCTCTCGTAAAATTCATTTGTTTAAACGCAGTTACACCGAATATATTGCCGTTCGACGTCGATCAAGCCTTGTTTTCCGGGGAATCTGTACAAATGATGTGCCATATATCCAAGGGAGATGTTCCTTTGGAAATAGTCTGGGAATTTAACGGGAACTTGCTATCGCGTGAGCTAGGAACGTTCTCGAAGGTGGGCGAACGTTCTTCAGTGTTGGTGCTACCATCGGTCACCGGCGCCCACAGCGGGAACTACACATGCAAAGCCAAAAATCGCGCCGGAGTAGCTTCTTACACTACTGTACTTAAAGTTATCGGTATATAATATTCTGTTAGGTCTTACTTGCATTTATCATTATATCCTACGTTGTTATTACCTATGCTTTATTTTGTTTTGTCTAGTGGTTCCATATATTATCCCGTTCGAAGTTGAAGAATCTATTTTCGCTGGGGAGTCTGTACATCTTACTTGCCACGTGTCAAAAGGCGATCGACCTCTTCAAATATCGTGGAGTTTTCAGGGAATAGAGATTCCTTATCATAACAATATGGGTATTACGACTACAAAGCTAGGGGAAAAAGCATCTGTTCTTAGCATACCGACGGCAATGGGCCAGCACAGCGGAAACTACTCATGTACTGCTAGTAACCGTGCAGGCCGCACTCACCACTCCGCGCTCGTCAACATTCACGGTACTCGTACTCGATGCGCCCCTCCGACAATTAGAAATTTGTAACAATTCTTTTAGATCTATGGCCTCCATAGAATATTGCACGTTTAGATTGATTGTTAGAATTATTTTTCGTTTTTAACCAGTTCTACCCCATATACTGCCTTTCGAGATCGAAGAATCTATATACTACGGCGAATCTGTCCAAATGACATGCCATGTCAGCAAAGGAGATCGACCGATGACCGTTTCATGGACGTTTGAAGGACAAGACTTATCAACTGTATCGGGAATTAAAACAATGAAGGTAGCCGAACAGACATCCTTCTTAACAATCGCTTCTGTCACGGGCGCCCACAGTGGGAACTACACATGTATAGCGCGAAATAAAGCTGGGGAAGACAGATACTCAACTACTCTTCACGTTAAGGGTATACCTAATTACATGTTATATACAGCTTAATCATATTTATATCACTAACATTATACCAATTTTCTTTGCTAGTTATCCCCCACATCAAACCGTTTGAATTGGACGAAGCCGTATTCTCTGGAGAATCTGTACATCTAGACTGTCACGTACCTAAAGGCGATCTACCCCTTAATATTTCTTGGAGCTTCCAAGACGAAACTGTAACAAGAAAAATGGGCGTAACCACTACAAAATTAAACGAACGTGTCTCCGTATTAGATATTCCGACGGCTTCAGGATCTAATAGCGGCAGTTATACGTGTACAGCGATGAATAAGGCTGGAACCGTGAACCACACAGCTACGCTCAACGTTATTGGTACCGTAACATATTAACCGGATGATGCTTGCTTTCTGTTTAGTTCCTCCTGTGGTCCAACAATTCTCGTTCGGAGAAGTCGCTATAAATTCTGGACAAGTTATAACTGCAGCTTGTTCAGTAATTGAAGGCGATCACCCGTTACATCTTCGGTGGCTTTTTGACGACGAACCTATTAAACCGAGATCCGGAGTGACCGTGTTTAATATAGGCGAAAGAAGTGCTATCCTTAGTATCGGTTCAGTATCGCACACGCATGCCGGAAACTACACCTGTGTCGCAGAAAATGAAGCCGGGATCCATTCTCACACTTCCTCCTTAATTATTAATGGTGCTTAATTATTTAGGCAATTTACGCTAATATCCTGTAAATTGTAATTACAAATTATCGTTTTAGTAGATTTCATGTCAAATTTTCTTTAGTATTATTTCAACATCGTTCTTTTACGTACCGATCTTTCCAGTCCCCCCAAACATTTTGCCGTTCGCGTTCGGAGAGAAACCAGCAAATGTTGGAGAATATTTACAGGCATCGTGTACTGTAAATCTCGGTGATCTACCGCTTACGATCACTTGGATGTTTAACGGGCACTTAATATCGCAAAGAAACACTGACTATTCAATGAGTAACTCTAAAAGAAGTAGTTTACTTATCATTGAATCTGTCGACGCAAAACACGCTGGTTCCTATACATGCGTCGGTGAAAACCGCGCGGGACGATCAACGTACTCCTCGGACTTAGTAGTCTACGGTTAGTCGTTTTATAGATGGTAGAATCGTATTATTTTGTCATTTAGATAATATTTGTTTCAGTTCCTCCTAAGATAGCACCTTTCGCTTCCGGTCCGGAACCGGCATTTCTAGGCGACTATTTTGCTCTGCAATGCATAATAACACATGGCGATCAACCCGTCCGTATCGAATGGACTATAAATAATAAATCTGTCAACGCTGTTCCCGGAGCACGAGTTAGTAACATCGATAGAAGAAGCAGCGTGCTCACGATCGAATCGATAGATGCAAAGCACGCGGGCGTTTATAACTGTACAGCGAGCAACGCCGGTGGGGTCGTTTCTCATTCTACCGAACTGGTAGTTAAGGGTGCGATATGATACCAAATATTGTCATTTTCGCTTCCAATCTCTCATTATATCTGTTTTAACATGGTTTTACGCTTCATAAAATTTTTATTGTCCCAGTTCCGCCCCTGATAGTGCCGTTCAGTTTCGGGGAGGTGCCTTCCAATCCTGGTGACGCCGTATTAGTCAACTGCGTCGCCACCAAGGGGGACTTGCCGCTCGATATCTCATGGACGTTCAGCAGCGAAACCATTGACTCAAGTCTCCACCGTGACATCATGACCACGCCGCTAAGCCCACGGGCGTCTGTCCTCACAATTAATTCTGTGAGCGCCAATCACCAGGGGAACTACACGTGTATCGTACAAAACGCAGCAGGCCGTGCCGAGCATGTTGCGACCCTCGTCGTCAATGGCACGTTGTTCTTATATCTACTGTTATGGAAAATAATTCTTAATATCGGGGACTAACATCACAACGTAGCACCAAAGGCGACTCAGTCGAATCACGCTCACCACTTTCCTATAATCTCACTAGTCGCTAACATCGCTTGCCGATCGATCTAACCCGATTTTCTATGGTTGTTTCCAGTACTACCTCGCATAGTTCCGTTTTCGTTTGAAACCCCGCTGTATGCGGGCCAGGCGACTCAGGTCACGTGTCTCATTTCGGAAGGCGATCTGCCGCTCGACATTCAGTGGTACTTCGAAGGGCAACCTTTGAAGGAGAAAGCCGGTGTCACGGCAACTAAAATGGCACCGAGAGCGTCATGGCTCATGATCGATCCGGCAGGGTGGTCGCACAGCGGAACATACGTTTGTCTCGCGCGCAATGCCGCCGGCTTCTCCAACTATTCTGCCTCATTAGAAGTACACGGTACCTAAATACGCACAAATATAACCTTTAATCCTAGCACGACGACGAGATTTGCGTAGATTCAATATTGTGAGCTTAAAATCCGGAACTTGAAGTATTGATGACGACAAGACAAGTTACAGCAAAATTTATATAGAAAAATTTAGAATTGTAGTTTCTACCCATGAATCAGTATTACATTGTAACGTATCATTTATTAACAGTAACCACGGTAATGCATTGTGTTAGTATCAGGGGAGGATTATATTGTTAGTAAATGTCGTTCGTAGGAACCGGCTGCGGCTATCATCGACGAAACCATTTCTTCTTCTTTCCCTCCTTGCATTACCCTCCGCCTCCCTCCGTCTCCCGGGATCCTGTCTGTATTTATGTTCGTTTAATAATTTGCATAATGCCTTTTTTGCGAGCTTGCCTTACTAATGAACCTGTTGAAATAATGTTTTATTAAAAAATGCTCTCTATTTCTTTATGAAGTTATCAACATTATCTCTACTGGTTTTGGTGTGGGGACTACTAATGTGCATTCCCAGCTTTCTGCTTCGTATGGTTTGGTTTTGTTTATATAATTTTTGACCTTTATTTTTTTATTTTGTAGCTAGATGTGCTTCAACGTTTTTGTTGCCAAATATTTAGAAATAATACGAAAGCTTCTATAGCGTTGGCTTTGCCAATCACATGTAATGTCGTTTTTATTTAAATGTAAAACTTTCATTATCATATACAACAATATATACTATTCACTCCATGCTATTTTTGTATACCAATAGAATCATCAATCATATTATATATCATCATCAACGTTATAGGAGCTTTTCGATCAATCAATTAATTGAATTGTAATGATTGACACCTAAATTAACGTTTAATTAACTACGAATTTAAGATATTATTATAGAAATTTCTTGTCAGTTATATCTTTATCAGGATGATTTTTTACAGTCAAGTACAATTACAATTCAATTAGATGAAATTTTAAAATATGTAAAGGACAACATTATGGCAATTATCTATTGTGATTTTTATTTTGTAGCAGCGTATTAAATTTAAAATGTTTTTTTTAAAACAAATCTAAAACATTTCGATAAAAAATGTATTTGCATCATTTTAGCACACATTTTTTATAAAAATGCCAATACATAATATTGTCCTTACATACTTAAAACGTAAGAAAACATTAAATGAAACAATTACATTCAATTTCCCTATTATTTAACACTGAGATTGAAAATATTTTACAAATTTATACTACTCTCATGTTACATATTAAAAAAGAGTAAAATATTTTACTACCATAGTAATAAATTTTCATGAAGGTATCCAAACAGTAAAAAACTACTGGACCGACTAATTCATTACAATCTGGTATTACAGTATGGATCTTAGTAAAAAATTAGTTCTTTACCAGATGACTAATTCGCTGTAAGCGTTTTTAGTGATGTATTCGATATAAATTACATGGCAGCTATCCCTACCCCTTGTAGCTTATAAATGCGTGGAACGTATTAAACTATGCAGCCCCGATGTGGAATGGTGAAAGTATTATTTCAGTGTTATTCAATAAAAAAATGTTTATAACCTTTAAAATTTAAAATTCAATAGAACTAAAACCGCTTACAGTATCAGAAAGTTTAAGATCAATCTCTCAGTGTCAATTTAAAATCAGATAACAGTAATGTCCACAAATAAACTATTTGAACAAATGCCAAAGATAGAATTGTATTTGCAAAAATAACAAAAATATCAGAATCTTATAAACTGGTGATATTTTAGTTCCTCCTCGTTGGATTCTGGAACCCACTGATAAGGCTTTTGCTCAAGGCTCTGACGCCAAGGTTGAATGTAAAGCCGATGGCTTCCCTAAGCCTCAAGTGACATGGAAGAGGGCTGAAGGTAAGAAATGTCAATTTACCTTTTTGTTTAAATACTCTAAAGGATTAACTGTACTGTTGTTAAAGAGAGATCTCCTCTTTTTTTTAAAAATGCAAAACTTTTAAAAATAGTAGTAATTTGCTTGCCTGTTACAGTTGATAAAAAGACCATAGTCGTAACTTCTATTAATCAAAACTGACCTAATTTTATAATTATGCTTAAGTAAGCATTATTTATTAATATGCCTCTTAATAATAACAAAATTAAGATGATTCTTTTCTTGAATTCTTAAATTAAATCTTAATTTTGTTTAATCGTCTTAGAGAACAAACTTTTAAATTTTAAGGGGATACGCCTGGCGATTACAAGGACCTTAAGCCTAACAATCCTAATGTAAAAGTGGAAGACGGAACTCTTACTATTGCGAACATCCAAAAGACGAATGAAGGATATTACTTGTGCGAAGCTGTTAACGGAATTGGATCTGGACTGTCTGCTGTTATCCTTATTAGTGTACAAGGTAAATATATTTATATGAGAAGCTATGTAGCGAGATTTTTGTCGCCCAGAGCACAAGAAGAATTATCGTGTAGAGTTAGACTAATTTTGTCGCTCAGGAGATCGAATTCTCCATCACCCTTAGTTACAGATGACAGAAAAATAGTCAGCCGAATCGAAAATATGTAAATCTTCAATTTTACATTCAAACCGTCAATAAAAATGTCTTTAGTAAAAAATTCTCACCCTTCTGGGGGCGTCAAATTTCTAGTGTTTTCGCGAATCGATCCGATACGCCAAATTTCTGACTCACAATTTTTTGTAACAATAGTATAAATACAAGAATACATAAAGCACATGATGTAATATACAGTCCTTCACATCTACAGCTCCACCCCAATTTGAGATTAAGATGAGGAACCAAACTGCCCGCCGCAGCGAACCTGCCGTTCTGCAATGCCAAGCCAAGGGTGAAAAGGTAACACTAGTGCTGAAATTTGGCTTACATTTTATGTTAATTGCTTCACGCTATTGCATCTTTAGATTCTTATTGATATTCTCACTTAGTCTTTATTTATGTTTTATCGACACATCTGCGACTGTTCTCGAAACTTATTACATTTTAGTAAGATGTGTCTATAGTATTTCATATTCTGTGATTAACTTCAATTAGTACTCTTTTTGGTCAACATTTGCTACTATACTAAAATAACGTACGCTAACAGTACTTAATATATAACATATACGAATAAAATAATAAAAGAATACTTATGAATAATTTTCTTGACAGCCAATTGGAATCATCTGGAACATGAACAACAAGCGCCTTGAACCTAAATCTGACCCCCGTTACACCATCCGCGAAGAAATCCTGCCCGGTGGAGTTGTATCCGACCTCAGCATCAGGAGGACCGAACGATCTGACAGCGCTCTCTTCACCTGCGTCGCGACCAATGCTTTCGGCTCTGATGACACCAGCATCAACATGATCATTCAAGGTAAAACATCAGCTGCAATCCACGTTTCACCATTGCTGGTTAAGTTACTTTGACGATCTGCGTGATGGGGCGATCACCATACCGGTCTGATACGCAATAGGTTCCGGGTAAGATCCACAGCCAAACATATATCTAAATAAATAATTTAGATTTCTGTTCTGAATCTGCGTGTTTGTGTATTCGTCTTTGTGTGTGTCCATGGCATCCACGAAACAGGGAATCTTAGTGTGAAGCTGTGAGTAAAGAAAGCGTCTTCTGTGTACAACCAAGAAAGAAACATGGTCTATCACGTGAATGAATGAAGGAATGAAATCCAATATGAATGAACAACGATATTTTTTTTTTATATAACGGAGTAGCAAACGAGCATGCAGTCCACCTGATGGTAAGTGGCAACTGCCGCCCATGGAAATTTGTGATCCACCCC
>DWRA01002097.1:0-14854 GCA_018250295.1 Spathilepia clonius
TTTTTATTTTTTCTGTACGACCATTTTCCTCGGAGTTACAGCTTGTTGAAAATCACCCAAAAATTTGGATTTTTTTTAATATCCCTTAATTTTTGTGACTAGTGTATCTTATATTTTGTTACGGTTTATTCTTTTGTAAAACCAACAAATTAATAACAATATTGAATCCACTATTTATTTTTTCTAAACACAAAATATAATAGTAACAGAACAACGGTACAAAAATATATTTATGTACATTTTTTAATACTTTCTTTTTCACTATTTTAGACTTAAGTTAATTTACAACTAAATACAAAACAAAATGTATATTTTAAGAAGTAACACTATTAAATAAAACATTATTTTTTGTCACACTCAACTGATAATTTATTCCGATTAGACCGGAAATCAAACATTCTATGTGTGATATTTTTTTAACCCCGAAGAAACCTTGCACCATCTACCTCCCCAACAAATAAAACTAGTTTGCGATAAAAAATTAACGTCAAACCACCCATTGTGTAACCCTATCGCGTGAGATTGTGGATACATCCCTAAAATCCGACGATTCATTAGGACTCTTTGATTGATGGGCAGATTAAATGTTAAAGTGTCAAACCCACATGTTTATGTAAATATCAGCTATCCTTTTTTATTGAAATTTAGGAGAAAACAATGTTAGTCACAACTTTTACTAATTTTACTACCACACACCATAAAAGATGTGTTACAGAAATATGTGAAGATAAAATATATGTTAATACGTTTTTAGTTTACGTCGCGGTATTTTTTTTTTGGATTATTGCGCATTCTAAATTTGTACAATATACGTGCGCGTAGATTTTGAATCAAATTTTATTTTAAAAAAATCTGTTTGTACCTTATTGATTAAAAATATTACAGTAGGTAAATTATTTAATAATAAAATTTTATGAGATATAATAAATTATATCCAACTTATAATTAAGTTAAACTAATTATAATTGAATCTATTGATTCTATGGGAAAACCAAAAGCACTTTAAGTGCGGAAAAAATATACGTATTAATAAAATATTTAATCAAAGAATATAATTTTTATTTATTCGAGAAGGCTATTTACAAATAACTCTATTCATAAAAATCACCTCGAGGAAAACACTCGACAGGATAATGTGTTAAGACGTCAAGGTAAACATAATATAATTTAGTGTGCAGAGGCTTACAAAGTTCCCTTCTCCCCTCCGTAAGGCTGAAGCGCGTGAATTAATAATTCAACGCGATATAGAGTCATCAAACAACGACATCGAAATAAAACGGCCACAACTTTGATTTGTGCAGGTGTAAACAACATCTGTTTTTAAATTACTATCTCAAGGCTTATCAAGATCTGGTCTTAGCGACAGAGGTAAGCGAGTATGTGCTATTTTGGAACATTAAAAAATGGTTTGAACCCATTTGGATTCGATACAAGTCGACTACTCTCGTTGTAGGTGTGTTAAGAACAGATATTATAGATTATTCTCACCGGTTTTCGAAAAGATAAATAATATGCAACTCAAAACGTCAACGTTTGTTCATTATCTTAGCGACAAAATCGTAATTAAATCTTAAGTGATTATCGCCCGTCGTTGAACGTTTGAAGTGAGACAAGTATACAAAATACGAGTAACAAAACGATAATGTTTATTCAAGCAACCTTCTCATCCGCCACAACGCGGAATATTATGTGGATTTTGTATTTTTATGCCTTTTCCAATCAATTTAAATCGATTCGATTAATTATACGTTCTGACATTCGGGAGATAATGCGATTCTTTAACTAGAAAATTAATGAATTCTACTTTATGGACATATTTTCTGTCGGGACCCGTCATACTCAACTATTATTTAAACTGGTAGTGTATAAGAATTAAGGCTCGTTCAAAAACATTAACGTGAAATATGGACGGATAAAATAATTCAATCAGTGATTTTATCGCTCTCTCTCTCTTCGTTCTTATTGTACCTATTATATTAAGGAATATATTTTTAATACTGTATTTAAAGTCGGGGTTAAACATATATTTGTTGAATATATTTTATGGAACTTGATAGAAATTCACATTTTTTAACGTCTAAGTATACGGCCTCTTGCTTCATTAATAAGCTAATGTCGTTTTGTCGCGTCTTGTCATATAACAAGTGAACATGCTAAGCGCGCGCGTCAAGAATATAGAAGAGATTTTTTAACCATATATTCAATATTTATTTAGTACGATAGCAAAATATCATACTAAAGAAAGCTTGTTACCGAGTCAGATTCCAGCAGACAGGTAGACAGAAAACACGAAGTGTTAGGCAGGTAGGCTCTTTTCTGGTAAATTTTATAGTAGACCTTGTTACTCTTAAGATAAAAAGTTCAAGCACGTATGAATGACAGGTAATATAGAAATTGCAAATTCGTGAACATCTACAACAACATGGCTTTTCTATACAGGTTTCAAACATGTAAGATGTCTACTACCGGCTCTTTCCTTGCTAAGTGTATGGAACTATGGCCTAAACTCTAAGTGTTTTAAGCCCTAATGTCAAGTCACCTGAACTCTAGATTCTCCCAAATCCCAAGTAATCCCAAGTATCTTTAAATAAGGGTACAGTCTTACATTACTTAAAATACCATTTTCAAAGCATGCATTTGATACAAATAATCCTGCTTGGTTTACAGGATTGGAGAAATATGTCACCTGATGTAGTCACTATAGACATTACAACCAGTTGCATATAGAATGTGTTACCACTCCTGAAGACTAAAATGATCGTCTGAAATGTAAGTGAGCCAGCATACACACCTTTTTATAACAAAACGAAATAGGTGTGGTGTTCTAGAATTAGGTGTGGTGGTACCTCTTTGATCGAATCATTGGTTCTACCATCTTTGATTTTCATGTTAACAATTTGAAAACACATTTAAATCTAATCGAGTTGAAGCACCCGCTTGCATAACATTCACTTCTTATTCTCACTAAGTACGCACGTTTGATGCAATCTTAATAGTTCGTTCCCGTTGCCCGTAAGTCACTTCAAACACTACCGGTCGTAAGCTTATCATTCGCTACTTACCAAACAAAATGATGAATGAACAAAACCGATGTTTATCGGGATCCCATACCGTCCCGATCAACTTTGTTAATACCATTGTCATATTATATTTATAATAGATCCATATCGCATATGAGATGCTTCAAACATTTCATAATAAACTGGGCCATCTCGCATTAAAAGCATAATCAACTTTCTAATAACATCACCAGGTTATAATATCAATTTGTTCGACGGAATGAGTAATTACAACGAATCATTGCTCTTGACAAATGCGTTTTGAAGTTGTACCTATTTGATTGCGGTGCCATTAATGCGTGGACTTGAAATTGAGGCTTACAGGATTTTTTACTGTATTGAAGTAACAAACTAACATGCAGTCCACCTGATGGTAAGTGGCCACTGCCACCCACGGACACCTGTGATCAATCCCAGATAAGATTAGAGTTCTACCAAATATCTACCATATTTCATTTTTAACCAATATTTCACAATTACGTCACCTTTTGCGTCTAAAACTAACTATATTTTAACAGTTATGTTATACTTATACGCACTGGAGTGACTTGGATGATATATAAATACAACGGTTATCATGTTGAGTTTAATTTAATTGTACGATCATTTTCACTAATTGTTGTTTTTAATTGATCATATGAAAGCTTTTTATCATTAATATACTTATTTATTGGCACTTAATATTAACTTAACGTTCCTCTTAAAAAGCATATTACCTGCTTCACTGCTATTTTTGCAAAAAATATTAATCGAGCTTGCCATTTTTAAATCCATCCTTCATGCAACCAATTAACACCGTACAAATTTGATTGGACCCGGTGTACGGTCTTACGGCATTCCTTTGGATGTGGGGCGTCCAAATCTCGGATCACGATGTGGTACAGTACAATGTGTTCACAATTGGTGGTTCGGGCTCGGTATATGCAAAATGATTGCCGGCCATGAATATGACACGTTTCTAGGACCTCGTTTCTTCTATTGTTCCAGTATGTTTTTGTTGGTACAAGATCGTGTTTTGTCAATAGTATTATCGAGTTTCATAAGTTGCTTACTGGTAATGGAATTTTTCATGTACAACCTCTATATATTTCATACACAGTGGCATAGCCATGTATTTGTAAAGTATAAAATACTATACTATAAAGTACTGAAACTACACGGGTCATCAGTATAATATTAATTTCGCATGCAAAATGAACCATTTGTGTTTGTACTTACTCTATGGTTATTGTCTGTATCATATGAAATCAAAAGCAATATTGATTCATACAAAACTCCTTATGAACATCAACAAACTACCATCGCTTCGGAAAATGTTTCACTATGAAAAAGACGCGGGGTATAAAACTCCATATGTGTGCATATTATAGATCTTTTAAATCAGTTTAATATAAATGTTCATATTTAGGTGCTTATAATGCAAGATTTTTTAATATTTACTGATAAAAGCAGCCAACGGGAAAATGTTGACTAGTACTTCATCCACAAATAACATTAGAAGCCTATCCGAACCGAAATATGTTAGAACCGGGATATAACATCGCTATTCGTATTTCTAACGTGAAGCAGTAACCACTTAACATTAGGTTGACTGAAAACTTGTGTTTTATTCCAGTGAGGAACTTCCAAGGAAGTGCTTTGTTTTTAAAATTCTTTGTTAAAACTAGGCGCTATGAGTTTTCAATCAGTACAAATATAAATCTTTAGAATTACCTCAACAATATTGTCCTTTTAATGATGAATACGTGAATATTCGCTTGCATCGCTGATAAACGAGCACGATAAATGAGAAATTGCAGAAACTTCGAATGTAAGCTCTATCGTGACATCGCAGTTGACATGCGGAAACCAAAATTCAGTTAATTGGCATTTTACAAAAATGTCGAATTACCGTAAAGCATAATTGTGACTCAAAGCCATGATCGCAATCGTCGTGTTGAGTGACGGCGGTATTCCTCGTTCACATTTTAGCCCACACAGTTATCGAGAGAATTTTCGGAATGTTTCAAATTTGGAAGCAATTTAAAAATACGTAGTGACATGAGAAGCTGCCCACATAATCGTTTATGAATGATAAACACGGAGCTCATTATAATTACGGGAGCTTACCGTAATGATTGCCCACTTTATCTGATAAAAATGTTACAGCCAACAAGCATGTAGTTATAAATGGTCACTGCTCTTCTTGGTCACACTGTACCACAGTTAAACCTACATAGATACCTTTTCGCATTCACAAAAAAGTTCTACTAACTATACTATCCACCTGATAGTGTGTTTTTTATGGCGGCCATCAACTTTATCTGCAATTATCCCCAAGCAAGACCGTAAAGTACCTGTACCGCAAGACGTACCTGACGTCAGTCACAATTGCGTAGCTACCCCTGATAGTACTACAACTGCCGCCTATGAATATCTGTAATTAACTCCAGATAGCCTACTTGAATTCGGTCACACAGGCGTTGCTACCCTTAAAGATTAAGTTGGAACACTTTGAATAAATATGCTTCACTTACCACGCCCTGAAAACGAGAAGAAGGCTCGCTTAACACCGCTGCAATAAGAGAAAAAAGGTGTAGCGATGATGCATCCGGAATCAAACCATAATGGGTTCTATTTCCTTACCACGCCATATGATACACAGTATCACTTGACACTTCCTATGCGCAGAAATGTGACGTGTCTCGATATATTTCATTTCTTCTTCTTTTAAAATACTCTGAAGACCGTTTTAGGGGTTAAGCTGTTCCATCGATTTCGAGGTTGATATCATGATACGCTACTTGGCTTGAAATGATGCATTGTGCGCTGTGTCCCACGCATCTTTATACGGGTTTCTATCAGATACAGTTTAAGAATTAGCCATCCATCATTTAATGATAATGATATTTGACGGGCTCTTACGATTGTGTTTACGATAACTCGTAAATACCGTCGCAATAAATTGATATCGTTGTCGGAAACCCGAAATACCCACGGTGGCCATCGAAAATGTAGGTGGTGTAATTTATCATCGACTCTCATTAATATTGTTCGATGTGACTGTTTATGATGTTTTTCAGTTGGACTGCAGTGATTAGCATTTTATTTTGTTGTAGAGTGTTTTGTTCAAAACCTAGGACCTACAAAAGCTACTGCGGTTAAGATTTTTACCATTTCCCTTCATTATTATTTCAATTGATAAGACTAAACGTTGCTAAGGACCATATAATGCTTTTGGAATGGTACTTTAGTTGCCTTGGTATGTAGAGTAACTAGATCTCAATACTACATTATTATTGTTATTAGATTAAAAAAAAAAATAATAAGACAAAAAAACACGTAGACACAGATGCCTAGTCAGAAAATAGAAGTATAAATAACGTTTGTTTGATCTGAGATTGAACCTTGAACTCTACTTATCAGACCGATATGGTAATCGCTCCCTTACGGAAGTCGACGGGAATGATTTTACTTTCTAAAATTCATTAATTGGACGAGTTGCATCTGCTGACAAAATTATAAGATATAGATATATTTATACATATTTAACCAAAAATAGTATTGCTTTAATGGTAAATAAATTTCATCAGTGAAATGCGATTACCAGACAGAGGCAATTTCGAATAATTGAAAATAGAGGCGCAACGATTAACAAAACTGCACCAATTATTTTCAAAATTGCATTTGCTAATTCAGTCCATTTGGAAACTCATGCATTCAGAATATATTATGTGTTGACAACCAAAACAATTCGAGTAATTTGGATGATTGCTTTTATTTTTATAGCGATATTTTAAATGTAATTTAAGTACCAAATTTTATGGAAAAGGAAAAATAAATACTTATTTCAGGCATACAAACTTAGTCCTCAGGAGCAGTAGCGCATCTGTGGATAACTTTAGGTACGACTCTCGTTTTCGTACACGCTCGTTTGTTACTTCTGCACTTTTTTTTTAATTTTGCTGGAGTAGCAAACGAGCATGCAGTCCACCTGATGGTAAGTGGCATCTGCCGCCCATGGACATTTGTTATCCACCCCAGATAAGACTAGAATCCTACCTGAGTTCGATCACAGATGCGTTACTACCCCTGAGGACTAAGTTGGAATGCGTCGGATGAGAAACCCGAAGCAAACCAGAAGACAGCAGCGCTTGACGCTACTGTTATTAGGCAGAAATAGGAATGGCGGTGGTGCCGCCGGAGTTGAACCTCAATGGGTTCTACCACCTTTAAGAAAGAAACCTAGTAAACAAGCTTGCAGTCCGCCCAATATAAAGAGTCACTTTCACTCACTGTCACCCATGGATATTTGTGACCAACTGCATATAAATAAACATAAGTCCTGACGTCATTCAGTTACTGTTGCTGCGCCTCTTCTGCATGTTTAATGTGAAAATATATAAATTAATTATTATTTCAATATCAGCGACTTTTTTCTTTGAGGACTGTACAGCAACATCTCTTTCACTTGTTTTAACTGAAATAATCAAAAATGTAGTCTGATATGTTCGTCCCCGACTGATGTCTTTTCTGCCTAACCTCTCCGAGAGAGTGTCCAAAGGTGCGCCCGCGCCTGCGACAGGGCTGTCCTCCGATATTTATGTGCTCGTAAAATTCAAACACGCTATGCCCTCACAAAACGTACAACCAGCCATTGCTGTCCTTCACTCAAAAGGAATCTTTTTATATTATAAAACTTTAATAATTTGTCTGTGTATTACAAATATTCTTCAAGCAGATGTTAATTTTTTTTCTGTGAGTCCACGGATGCTTGTTCTTTACACTTTTTCTTTACATTTTTAAAATGATGATGACAAAATGGTATGTACAATTTAAAGATTAAGTCATAACTGTGTATTTAGAAATGGTAAAATTCCATATTTATACTGAATGGACCATGAACATGGATAAATGAAATCTGATCCAGCCAATCAGATTTCATTTTTAGTAATGTAGGTATAAACTCAATCTGGGTGTTTAAATGAGGTGACTTTAGTCTTTAGGAGTAGTAAGTTATCTTCGATCGGCTTCGAGTAGAACCTGGTCTATATAGAGATGGTCACAAATGTCCACGAGCGGATGACAACATACCATCAGCCGAACTACAAACTCGATTGCAACTCCAAACTTATAAAAAAGTGAACAACGTCGTGAGCTAAGCATTAGTTGAATAATAAAACCCGAGGAGCTCGCTTTGGGAATGAATCACAATCGAAAACCAATGTTTAACTTTTACTACCACTATTATGTGTTCGTTGACACCTCCGATAGGTACGAAAATACCACAAATCATGACTTTTATTGTATTGTAATGGCTCTCTTAAAACGTATAGTGATCTCTTAAAGATTTTTGGTATGTTTGTTAGTTTAAAATAGTATAAATCAAATGAAAATTGGGTACCTATTAGCTTAAAATATTTATTGCCTCATCACAATATGTTCCAATTTATTAATGACTTGCAAAAGGAATGAGAATTAAAAGACGGAAATATGACAACAGAGTAAAGGAATACGACTAGAACTTTAGAATATTAGTTCTGTCTCTGGAGATACTATGAGCATTTCACAATAATATCGTGTTATTTAAATAAATTCCTAAATATGAGCTTGGGTAAGAAAATTATATTAGGGCGGTAAGAGTGGGAGCTCGAACCGTCCGGCTAGCAACCTTCGGAAGGACGACGGTATGTGTGTGACCTAAAGAGGCTTTGTGCTAGGAGGACTCCGGTTGTGTTCCGTTGGAAATCCCAGCTCTTCCACTTAGCGCTGAGGACGGCCACTGGGGGGATTTCAGTGGGTAAAAATCCCAGATAACCTGGTGCCGCTCCCACGGCACCGGGTACCTTTCGACGGCTTCCCCCTCGAAATAAAAAAAAAACATACTAGACGGAGAAAACAAGGTTTTACAAGGTGGTAAAAAACTCTTGCAGTTTGACAGCACCACTGCTACACTTACTTCAACTATGTTAAGCGGTACTGTATTCTAGTTAGAAACGTGTGGTGAGGCAAACTTACTTATCAGAGGCATTTTACTTAGTCCTCAAGGGTAGCAACGTGTTTGCGGTCGAGTTCAGGTAGGACTTTAATCTTATCTAGAGTAAATTACAAAAGTACATGAGCGGTAATTTTCCACATAGCATCAGATGGACCAGGTAGATCATAAAAAAAACGTATAAAATCTACTTAAAAAAAATTACCATTTATTACTCGTTCACTAGTTAAGTACTTATTAACAAACAATGCGTGACGTAAGAGCTAGTAGTTAAACAATAAGAAAGTTTGAAGTATGTGTTAAGAAAGTATGACGTAGAGAGCTAATACACGAGTGAGAGCCCGCACCGAAATTTACCGCCAACCGTCGCCATCTGCCTTCAGCGACTGACTGACACGGCCATGGTCGTCAAGCGGCGACAAATGACGATCGTCGCTGACTGTTGCGATCCTTTGCCAACTACCGTCGCCGACTGCCGCCGTCCGTAGCTAGCAAGCAACCGTCAGTGACAGTACCCGACACTAATTATAACTCGTGTATTACTTCCCTTACAGCGATAGATCTAAAAGTACAAAAATTTGCTAAAGATTTTCTTGTATAATATAAATGAATTAGACAAAACGATCTTTTTTGAACTAAGAGATAAATTTAATAATGACATCCTATTACTTTGAAAAGTAAATTATTTAGAAGGTTATTGCATATTTATTAAATAATCTAACTAATTAATTCTATTACGAAAATGTAATTAAGAAGTTAGTTGAGTATGTAAAGTTAGTTCACAATACAATAGCTAAAGACGTCACTAAAAATATACATACCTATATTTTTATTTGTACGATTACCTACATATTTATCTTCCTCATTACATCACAAAATTATTAACTAATTTGGTATAGAATGCAATAAAAACCAACCGTTTCGTTAAATGGAAGCTAGAAAGATAAAGTTAATGAGCAAATTAAAGTTTAGTATCAGAAACATGCTTGATTATTTTTTGTCAACAAGAAATTATTAATTGAAACTTGTAGAGTGGGCGTAGCGCCTGTATCGACGAAACGCTATAAAAATAATTCACGGCAATATTTTATACATGATGATAGCAAAAATATTTATATTACCACGATGTTTCATCACAAATTAACTTGTGTGTAAATCATATAAATATACTTGTTTCACGATTGTATGTGTATTTGCTAGCGGTCTTTTATATCGTTGACACATAAAAAATCCACCTTTTTACAGGTCTTACGCTTAAAAATTATTGAATTGAAAATAAAAATTCTTAAATATGTAAAGTAAGTTACATGAATTGATGTTTTAGAAACATGTAACGACACAGAATAAAGATGGCGATTAACCAGAAAAATAGTTCATATCGTAAAGACTTCGGTAATTTAAAACTGTGGGTCAAATGCAATAATTTTATTATGCATTTTCAGAAGTTAAACAATAAGAAAAGGTGAACGAAATATCTTATTCTATAATAAATACATCTTCACTCGTCGAGGCTTAAAATGAAAACAATAAAAGTAACAAATATATATTTTAAATAATAAATGCTACACATTATTGAAAAATGGTATGCCTTTAAAATAATGCTAAATGCAGGTTCGATTAAAATAGATTACATAATACTTGTAAAACAAGCCGTAGGTCCAAAGCAATCGCAAGGCTAGCAAAAATTATATTTTATTAATAGTCATATTTTATCCGAGCAATCTCACGAATTCACTATCGGTCAGAGATGTCCAATCAATTTACTATATTGCCGAAGTTTATTCGTCGTTTGACAACTTAATGGGATTTCCAATGTCTATCATTTCGGTACTTGTTATATAGTCCACGATCACCGAGGAGCGAGTAATGCGAAGAAATTCAGTAAGAATTGAATTGATATTAATTAGTAGACGTCGGCTAAGTTTGAATATTTATCTTTGTAAGTGAGTGAAGGTGGTGGAACTCCCTTTTATTTCAACTCCAACAGCGCTACTGTTACAACAATTTCTTCTTTATAACAACAGTGTTAAGCGCTGCTGTATTCTAGTTTTATAGGATGTGTTAAGGGAGACTTATTTATCCGAGGCCTTCCAACTTAATCCTCAAGAACAGCAACGCATCTGTCATTATTGTAATCTTATCAGGAAAATAGCAAACGAGCATACTATTCCTGCAATTTTGAGGTCACTGCCGCCTGCAGAAACCAATCACCACATCCAAATGACACAGAAATCTCCCTGAAGTTCGTAATTGTCAAATTTATACAGGAACGCTGGACTTATAAAGTCATAAATATAACAACAAGCTCTACACTGCTAGTATAAGACATAAATAAATTACAATTTTATTATTGATTTTTTCAACATCAATTCATTTTATCGCTAGTCGCCGAAGGCTCGCAATGTGACTACTCGGTTAATTAGATAGCACTGTAGCCCGAAGCTGGGCAAATATTTTAATTTTAATGCCTGATACGCGCCACCCACGATATACGAGTCCGTAGTTTTGGCTATATATCTCTTTATGTAACCTATTATTAACTTTTATCTGTTACTTAGTTTCTGTTATTTGTACGAACAACATTCATTATTTTAAAGGCCCAACGTATGCATTTGATGTCGTGTATTTTTATGGTTCGGTTGTTTTTTATGACATACAAGTAAAAAACGAGCATGTAGTCCACCTGATAGCAGGTAATCGCTACCGTCTATAGGCATTTGTAATTAACACCAAATGAATTGGAGTATCTCCTAAGATAAGCCTAGAATCAATGCCTTCTTTAAAGACCTCCTTGAACTTGAAACGCTTCAAATTAGTTTTAATGCCTTACCGCACCATTTAAATAAAAAATAGGCGTAATCGTTGTAGGTTTCTAAATATAATTCTAAACGATATCCTTCAGATTTTTTTTGTTTAGAAATGAAAATGTTTATAAAATCAGCGAAAAGATGGACAGTATTTTTATTTGCCGATACAACTCCAATTGACTACCTAACAAGAATCGTTCCAATTTACATTGAATCGACCATTCGTAGATATTTCGTCCTTTGAACATTACGGTGCGCTCACACGTTCGACAAATCACGAAACGAATACTTGAACACGGATTTGTCTATGCCATGACCTCTAATATGCTTCGTGGCGAATGCTTGATGTAAAGTACTAAGGGCACTCATATGGTGAAAGTGTGCTACACGTCCTGTGGTGACCTGAATCGCCTCTTAACAAGGCGAAAAGACGTAAGGCGTGTAAACGTATGACAGCCAAAATACATGCACACGAAACGTCGTGTCGTGGTGCTTTTAGATGTGCGACACGACACAGAATAGTAAAATATAATATTACTGTAGTACAAGTTAAAAAGACGGTAAAAGCAACTACAGTTGATGGAGCTTAATTTTATAAGAAATTGCAGCGCTCATCATAAAATTGAAGTAGCAAACGAGCATGCAGCCCACCTTATGGTAAGTAGTCACTGCCACCCATGGAAATTTATATTAAACCCCAGATAACGTTAGATTCCTACATGAGGTCAACCACACTTTTACTACCCCTGACGACTAAGTTGTAACGCTTCGGATAAATTTATCTCCCTTACTATACCCTTCAAATTGGAATACAGCATTACTTAACACTATTATTATGAGGCAGGAATAGGTTTAGTGGTGATTCTGCCGGAGTCGAACTACTAAAAGTCCTACCACCATGTAACTTAAACGACCTAATTACTTAAACCACTGACAGTATTCGTTGTTTCTAATACTATTTTATGATTTCTAATCGATACGCTAGACTAGAAGCTTCACCGGCCGTGAAGACATAAAGTGTTATAAAAGGTTGAGTAGAAAGTAGATTAAATAACACAAAACTACATATAATCACCAAAGGTTTCCCAAATTGCCAGCGGCATTTGGTCTAACTACGATATAATTACTGATTCGTATAAGCCACTGCTGCAACTTAACGTTTTAATAAGTAGAAGCTTCACCGCGTGACAACAATATAACGAACGCCGGCGACAGCTACCGACACACGTCAGGCAGCGTAAAATAAAATGTGGTCGACAGATTATCCGTCGCCGCTACCGATGTCGCCGCGATACTGTCACGCCCGGGTGACAGGTTAATTCAATAGACACGTACATACGTACGACAACTAATAGTACTAAGTGGAGTAGTTCGTTTGTGAAGCCGAATTTGCCGTATAATATTTGGATTAAAATTAATATCGTGTAACTTAATAATGTGAAATTACATTATCATTTGCTTGAAGAGTTATTGAAATCATTGCAGAATTTCTATATGGTTGAATTTTTTCTCGAAAGTTTTTTTTTATGACAAAGAGAAAATTTCAACAAGGTCTCTGGTAAATTCTAATTGGGTGAATTAGAATTTAATGGGTTTCTTACTTAAGGACTACGTTGGACTAAGTTGGTACATCTCGTATATCTAATTCTGTCTTGCCACATCCTTCGAATCAGAATACAGGAACGCTAGTACTAGGACTTAGTATTCAACGCTCCCAACATCAGTCTTGACAGCCGTGTTGGACTATGGAATTTACTTTTTATATACTAAGACTGTCCTAATGACAGTAGTTATCACAGCTTACTGCCGTTGCTAGGCCGAAGAAGGAGTGTCAGGAGGTCTTCCGAAATCAATACTGTATGCATATATAGCAGTACGAATTGAAAAGCAACTATTGAAAAATATTCGCGTAATACAGGTTATTATGTACACATACATCCAATTATGTTAACATAGCCGCAAGAATTTACAAATGCTACATTTTGGAAGTCATCGGTTCAATTACTTTACGTTTTCAATAAGACCGCAGCCAATTTACCAAGATATTATTGAAACAATATGTAAAATTATAAAATGGACCTTAACTCGCGGGGGATTGCACGCGAGGGCCTTTTATAGGGCCATTATGGATTGTAAGAGCTAAAGGAATCGTCATTAAATTATCTGAAAACAATCTTGTCGATTTTTAAACGCAAGGCAGGGGGTTCGAGAAATAATTGCTTCTTTCGTTCAAGTGTATTGTTCGGGTTGGTATACACTGCAGTCGCAAAATTGATAGTAGTAACAGTAACGATGAATATAGGTAGAACATTTTGCAGGTCGACTCCAAAGGCACCACCGGTACCACCACACCTATTATACCCAATACCAGCAGTGTTAAGCGATGTTGTTTTCTCGTTATGTTAAGGTGGAACTACTTATCCGAGGCGTTCTGATTTAGTCCCTATAGACCTCTAATTTTATCTGAGGTAGATTGCAGATGTCCATCTAGCCACTCATTTTCAGATAGATTGTATACTCCTTTGCTACTTCTATAGTATAAAAAATGTCATTTATGGTAAGAAAGGTATTGTTCTATTAATCGTCGTCAATATGCCACTGCTGAACATGGGTCTCCTCACAGAGCGAAAAGGATTTAGGCCATAATCAGACAAATAAAGATTAACGAAGAAGACAATCCCATTAAAATAGTTTTCAATCAAATTTTCGTTGATTGGATTAATACTTTAAGGCGTTTATTACTTAAGAAGTTATATATCAGTTATATACCTTTTATTAAACACAATTTTGTTAAGTAAGGTTTAATAAATATTTTCAATACTCTTCGTTAAGTATTTATGAACATATGATTAATTGAATTCTCTTTAAAGCTTTACTTGAAGACATCATCGTCATCGTCATCGTCAACCCATTGCTGTCCCACTGCTGGGCAAGGGTCTCGTCTCATAGTGAGGGTTAGGCCATAGTCCACCGCGCTGGCCAAGTGCGACTTGGTAGACTTCACACACTTTTTG
>DWRA01002098.1:0-14852 GCA_018250295.1 Spathilepia clonius
CTAAGGTGTTAAAGTTTGTACGTAATCTACAATAAAGGTAAAAAAATACACAATTAAGTAAAATATATTTTTTTGAAGTTTAAAAAATGCTCTACTGTAAAATTGTGTTTTTTCTTAAAAGATAACACGTTATTGAAGCAAATTAGCGATATAATTTCGTATGCATTTAATATAAAGCTGTTATTTTGACTTTACAAACAGCTCCTTAAATTTGAACTACTTGTACAGATTTTGATACGGATCTAATAGCATTTCTTCGGCCACTATTTTTCATTTGTACACTTATGAAAATCTTCGTATTAAAGTTTAGGAAGTACTCATTACTAATCAAATTATATGTACATTTCAATTTTGTAAAAACATGAGTGATTTAGTCCAATTAGTAAGGCGTTGTTGATGAATTATGAAAACATTTTTTCAACAAGGAATCTAATTATAATGTAGATAGATGATAATCAAATTCCTGCTTTAATTAAATTATAAAACGAGCTGTAATAATAGGATGGTAAATCAAACGTATCGTAATATCCTAAGACTTACAATTCGAACTTATTTCCTTTGAGATATGATGCAACTAAGGTAGACTTGCCAGATTATTCTGACATAGGTACTTTAGATATAGGTACGTTCTTCGGAGAGTCCAAGATACTTTTGTCATTGATTATATTCGAATCAGGGAGTCAGGATGCCCAAACGTCATCCGCATATTAATCGTGGCATAGTAACTTGGCCTTTATTGCTTTCGACACTCCTTCACGACTGTACTAAGAATCGTGTACTCAGGATGGCTTGTACATAAAAATCGTTATTGTTTGATATAGACAGTGGATACAGTTGTTCATGGTCAGTGACCCTGATTGTCTATTTGTTAGTTTCCAATCAGATGTCAGTTTCGACGTGTGGACGGAATTTTAAAGTTTTCGACAAGTATTTTGTAGAAAATTACGGACATAATTGTCCGTGGTTTAATTTAATTGAAACTCTCCAAAGAGAGTCTCCTGATTCTTTAAATTGTTCTATTTAAAAAGGAATAGAAACCTCTGTAGTTCAACTTCGACAACACCATCGCTATAGCTGTTTCTATCTCTCAATATCATCATCATCAACCCATTACTGTTCCACTGCTGGGCACGGGTCTCCTCTCAGAGTGAGAGGGATTAGGCCATAGACCACCGCGCTGGCCAAGTGCGAATTGATAGACTTCACACACTTTTTGAGAACCTTTTTTTTCAAAGAACTCTGAAGTGTGCAGGTTTCCTCACGATGTTTTCATTCACCTTTATAGCAAGGGATAATTAATTTTTAATACGCACATAACTTCGAAAAATCAGAGGTGCCTGGGGTTTGAACTTCGGACCTCTCGACTGAGAGGCCGTGATTCAAGCACTAGGCTATCACTATCTGCGGCTATCTCACAATAACCAGTACCATACGCAAAAACTTTCTGTTTTTCTTTTTTGTGCACTGTACTGTAAATAGTTCGCAGTTACAGTGCTTATTCCTGAACCTAGGCACACAAACCAGTTCACAGCGATACCGTGGAGTGATTGCGTTGGTTTCGGACCCTGAGTCAAGCTCTTACCAGACTTTCTATTGCGAAACATCTTACTCACCGCATTGCATCAATGCAGACGTAATTTTGGTAATTCTTGTGCGAACTGCGAATATGCATTTCGTATTGAAACCAGTTTGAGCTGAATAGTTCGGATTCGCGAAATTCTGGCCCATTTCGAACAGCTATTAGTCATTAGTTTAATTTGCTTACAAGAGAATTTATCGGTATTTTCATTGTATATCTTATTCATAGGCGTTTGGCTATTGCATATTTATATAGTGTCGTTATTAGCATTTATGGTTGAAAGAGATTTAACGTTTGGGACACAGTTATTGAATTTAAATATCGTTTTTTCGATAGTATTGTTCTTTTTAATCTGTTTGTTTTTTCTTTTTTTAATTACCTGTCTTGTTATTAAATACCTGTGTATAATTACGTTCTAACATAAAGAAGAGAAACGTCTATCTTGATAAAATAGAATTGATCGTATGTTTTTATTTAATTTCACGCTTTCCTTGTTGCGTAACGCGTGTATTGCAACTGTCCCACTGTGTTTTGTGTAAAATCGATATTACTTGACTATTTTAAGTACAGGTTTGATGAGTATTGGCATTAATGATTGATAGTTGCGAAAATCAACTTAAAAACTTACTAGAATTAAAAAAGGTGTTCTAGTGTTACCGTTGTTAAATTGTTCGTGAAAATAATGCCAATAATTCGAATAATGGACATTGATTGCTTTTTAATCGACACTTTTCAGTGCAGCCATAGTTCATTAGGTTTGTTTAGATATATTAATGTGGGTATCTTACATTGGAAGTCCGCGGGTTCGAATCATAAGCACAGTTTCTCAAAGTTCAATTATAATTTGCTTCAACTGTTAAGTGAAATACAGTAAAGAAACCTTCGTGACTGAGAGTTAAAAAGTAGATGTACTCAAGGGTGTGTAAGATCTACTGATATGTAGGTATTCAGCGAAAGTAATGGGCTAAAGCCTAAGACCAATATTAGTCCTAAAAGTAGTGTTAGATTTTAGCAAGATACTAGGACCAAACTAAGTGCGTACGGAATCCCAAACATACCGGTTTCTCAGTAGATACCGATTTCGAAACATTCAGTTTGAGCTAAACGTTCCAGCCCCGAGGTTTGACTGATTTCAAAACTAAATACGCTGCGGTCACATGTTCTACACACGAATATTATATTGCAAAAAAATATCTATATACTGGTAATGAATTTTTTGTTTTCTGTTTGGACATGTATCATGAGAGATGGTTATTTTGAGAAAAGTTTAATATTTCAATTAATAAAATCGGTAAGCTGGACTTTTAAATGTACGTTGAGCTCTCAGTAGTAAGCGCTGTTGTATGTGTAGACGATCAATGAAAGTCGAGTTTTTTTGCGCCTTTGTTGAGGAGTCCGTATATTATAATGATTTCGGAGTAACTTTCAAAGGTGGTAGAACCCCTTGTAGTTCGACTCCGGCGGCACCACCGCCATACTTATTTTTGCCTAATAACAGCAGTGTTAAGCGCTGCTGTGTTCTGGTTTGAAGGGAAGGTAAGGGAGATAAACTTAACGAGGCATTCCAACTTAGTCCTCAGGGGTAACAACTTTTATATCACAATATTAGTTACATTCAGAATATAGTGTAACTACTTACCTAAAACTTACTTTAGTTACTAACAGTAAACTTACCTTGTTACTGGGTTACAGGTTTTGTAACAAATAAGTCAATAAAATTAATATATTTGATATCCCAACATTATATAAATACAATGACTACAGTAACAAATTACACATTATTTTCGTTTACCGAGCTTATTAAAATTAAGCGCAAGTTTAACAAATTTGATCAAATTTCATCTTAACGGAGGTTCCTAAAGACACCCCGTGGTAATTAAGAGGGTTGCAGTAAGCCTGTAAAAACAAGTGACAGACAAACTGAAGGCATCTTCGGACCTAAATTAATTTAGCGAAGCCTCGGGAACTTCGCAAATTGAGATCTTATCTTTTAATTCAGTTTCGACACGACTCGCCGACCATTTGTACATTTATTTATGAAATAGACAGTTTGAGACATAGCCTTCCTGAAAATAGAAGGGTTTCGTTCTTTATCTCTTGCACAAGTGTTAGATACAGTTTTAAATGTGTTAGAACTTTATGTGGTTCGATTCCGGGGGCACCTCCGCCACATGTATTTCTGTTGCCATACATATGCATATTGTTTCAATGAAGGACCTCAAAGGTGCGCGAAGTCTACCAATTTTAACTTGCCCAGCGCGGTGGACAATGGCCTAAGATCCTCTAGCTCTAAGAGGAGACTCGTACCCTGTAGTAATGTGTTGAAAACGAATAAATATTGAGGACTAACTCGAAATACCTGCATTGTATCCGTCAGCCCTAACTTACTAAAACAGTAGAGAAATCTATTAGACAGAATTAGTTCCTACTTGTAAATAACGGGAAGATGCTTAGAGTTTCGCCATTTAGAATGAATAGTCAATGAAACTAAGTACGTTTAATTACGGGAATCAATAAACTTCCCATCTCAAGTTAATGGAATAGTTAGACTCAATCACATGCTTCGTGAAGCGAAAGATAGTTCGGTTGTTACTTCCACTACATATAATTACGATTGAATTTATGGCCCGTGTTGTGCTACCCCGGGAGATGGTTAAATACAGTTAGGTAAGACAGAATTTATTTGTTAATACTTAAGTTAGTTAGATAGTCATTGCATCGGATAATTAAACGTGCGTTCATTGGAACTTGATTTCTATACTAATACGATTCGAAAACTTAAATAAATCTTGTCAGTTCTCAAATAACAAAGATTTAACGTAGGTGAAATATCTGTTTTATGGATTAGGTAAAATAAGAAAAGGGGAAATATATACACATTAATAAAGAAAAAATCCAAAAAAATGAACAAAAAAAATGATAATTAAAGTTTCAAATTTGATTACATACAGCGTATGTAAAACGTTTGTCCATAACCTAACCTTAAAACAAGTACCTAATTAAATTTTGCGTGGTCTACGAACCCAATATTTGACCATGACGAGACAATTCTACAATAACGTAATCCGAACGCACCAGAAAATCAATCAATGCCTCAAAATGACAAAATTAGCGTGTAATATTTCCTGTTAGAATTATAAATGCCTTCATTTCGAGCCAAAACATTGGCAGTATCTGGGAATTGAATGAGGATGGGAGGGCAAACGTGGCGAGCACGTGGCGGGCACGCGACGAACACGCGGCTGGAACGCAGCGACACGTCCTCCCGCCTCGTATTAACCATCCCTCGCCTACTATTTATTTTACAACTATCCTCTCGTTTAAGCTCTTGTCACCGGACGCAACACCAAGCAAATTCAGTTTAGATTTCATCAGTACAACCCCTACTTCCTTCGCCCGCTCACCCCCGACTCGCGTTCGCCGAGCAAACATCCCCAGATTGCATTATTATTTAATTGTCTCGAGTGTTTTCTTTTGTGAATGTTGAATGAATGCATAGCGCCGCTGTAAAGTGTATGTTTTGTTTTATAATCGGATTATTTCCAACTATTTTTATACCATTGCTTTTTTATTATATATTTTTGTCTTTTTTTATACGGATGTATTTTTAAATGCTATTGTATTAAATTATGTTCAAAATATGCTCAGTTTTTATAATGTACTTAGTGATATTCGCACATTTTCTTTATACGACACCATTATAGTAAATTTGTAATTAAGTATTAAGATTGTTTAAAAATACAAATTTCTGAAAATTAAACTTTCTCGACGATTATCAAGAGTATGTTAACATTGTAGAAAATAATACCAATAAAACGTAGAAATTAAATCTAAATACATTATAAGATATAGATAAAATAAGATTCGAAACTATCTAAAATTTTCTAACACAATGTTCCATTTAGTCTAAAGTCGTTAACCGAAAACCGTGCCATTAAATGCATTTCCAAAATCAAAATCAAAAGTGATGGTGCAGATTACAAAAGCGGCATCAGATAGCGTGCGAAAGCCGACGACCTGAAGTAATACTCGGCCATACATCAGCCGCTCCATTCTAATGTTAATGCGGACCGATATTGTGGCCGTCCCTTCTATAACAAATGTTTATTTTATACACAACGCCACTAACAATAGTGTGCAAATACCTAAACACCGTAAATGGTGCCGCGATGCGATTTAGATGATAATGCTCCAGAAATAATAATGGCCGCGCGATGCCGTTTGTTTATTCGCGGTTGGTTTAATGGACCTTTTGTGTTATTTTTTGTGGATTGCGGAAATTAATTATTTTATGGAATTGGTGTAGGTACATTGATCGGTTTATCAGAGATCCATCCGATTTGGATTAACTACTGACTTGTACCTTCCTCTACCAATCCGCGTCGGAGCAGCGTGGTGTAAAATTTCCCTGGCCTCTGCAAATAAAGAGAAGAGCCTCCGTTTAACATTGGAACATAAGCGAGGTTTAATTATAACAATATGCACTGACAACTTAACATGCCCTGCGAAATAAGGAAGCCTATGTGAAATTTCGTCACTAGCGGTCACCAATCCTACTCGCGACCGCCAGACTTTGCTTAACTTAGATTTATATCTAACTTAAATCGGTCACGATATATAAAATTCGCTGCCTTATACGTGTTTGAGATGTCTGTACCTGCATATATGAGTATCTATCAAATGTTCTGTTTATTCGTTTCTGTTGAAGATATTAAACTGTAAATTAAACATAAAGAAGCAGTAGGTTAGCATTATTCTATAGTATTACAATATTATGTTATCCTATCCCAAGTAACTTCTATCTACTGAGTATCTTCTCCAGGTAGCCTAGCGCAAATCTCGTCTCTACGTGAAATTATATTCTATTTCAGTGTAGAGCCGCCGCACGTGAATGCTTTATGCTCTACATTTCATCCCATTTCTCCATACCACGATGTTTGTTTAATAAAGCCTCCTTGTTTTGAAGTATACTGGAAAAGTGAGGTGTATTGCGGATTTTATAAGAAAGTGTACAATATCTATTTGATTTATGTTACTTAATTAGAAAGTATTAAATATCTTATCTTGATTCATCAAATTTATAAACGTTATAAAACAAAATTGATAATATATAGTATAAGAAGGTAAGTAGGTACTTAAGTTTAATAAATGAAACAAATTTACCATTATTTTTATAAGACTTGATTAGGCAACGAGTAAGTAGTCCCTGCCGCTCATGGACATGATCAACTTCATATAGAAAAGGTTTCAAACGAAGAACATGTAGGTGATGCGTTGTCATTACTGGTCTAAGATAGTCGCCTCATATGTATATCAGCCGGCATTCACATCGTTCTACCGTAATAGAAAGCTGATTCACGCTACAAATGGATGAGGTATATGTACTTTTGTCATTTAAATTTCGATTTTATTGGAATGAAACTTTGGAATCTAACAGTATTTGATCAAAACTGGGCTTGGAAAATTATCTAAAGTCAAAGAAATGCGCACTAAAATGATATGTGTATAAATTATTTTCCCTTTAAGTACGTCTTAGCGTGTTTCTAAATATTCACCTCGTATGCTTGCGAAGCGTAGGTACATGTTTAATTTGATATTTAAAGGTGCCCGCACCTGACAGCCCGACCCTCATGCATATTCATGTAGCGTGATTAATCATCCCCCTACCTCCTACAAGACTGAGGGTGCGGGAAAATATATAATGAGAAAATTAGGTACGTGTGCCACAATTTGTTGTGATATCGACCGTGAACGTGCTTTCGTGTAAATAAGAACGGATAGCTATTAATAACGGAGCTTGATAGCTATAAGGGTTAATATATCTACAGACATAGAGCGTGTTAGACGCGTGACGTGGCAGACAAAAAGTACTTTCGTATAAAATGTCTATTAAAGTATGTTCACCATAAAATAGCCGCAGTATTTTGGGAGACACGGGCCATTTATGTCAAAATATTGTACAGAAAGATATGACATTGTCAGCCGCGGTCCGTGTCTGACACGTCCTATGTCTGTAGACTTAAAGAAAATAGTATAATATGGTGTAAATTGTGAATTTAAATTTATAAGCTCTTGAAATTATAAATAATTTATAAACATCAGTTCAGTACAAATCCACACTAAAACCGACTGACGAAGAAAGGGATCCTACGACCTTAAAAGAATCAGAATTAATTGAAATGAGCATTGGCAAGAAATTAGACAATATTTATTGCATTATTTACTATTTCTGAGATTACAAGCCGGTTTAATATAATGCTACCGCCCATTGGCTAATAAATTACAAAAATAATATAAATAGTCCCACATTTTTTTTTAAGTACAAAGACAAAAAATGCATGAACATGATTTAAAAAATATCAAGCATAGATTAAAGAGCACGTGCCCACCTTTTTTTTAATATAATGTTACAGCATAAGCCAAAAATGACAGTAAAAAATATTTGCATACGGAAAGCTATTAAGGTACCAAACCTACATCTGTCAGTAGGCGGGTTCCGAAGGTCTCATAATAATAGGAGTTTTATGTTAATAGCCCATTTAACACTTTTGCTTACGATTAGCGAACATTTTAATAAATATAGAACTGTTCAGCGTATGATATATTACTTTTTAAAAAGTCCAATTTCGGTTATAGATTTATTCGATCCGTCAGCTTTATCAAAGGTTATCTATTAGGTTTGCACCTAAGTTCCCGCCGTTGTTGTTTATTAACATTTCGCATATTAATTGTTTGTGGCCTAATATTTTAAATTATGTGAAAGAGGATTTACTATTCTCAAAAGGACTATACTCATCTGAGGCATTCTAACTTAGTTCTCAGGGGTAGCAACGCGTTTGTGGTCAACTTAAGGTAGGATTCAAATCTTATTTGGGATGGATTACAAATGTATATGGGCGGCAGTTGCCACTTATCTAAAAGATATATAAAAAAACAGATATATAAAAAGAACGTTCTTATTTACTGGAGTTTATGACTTTTCTTGTTTGAGATTGTTGTTGATTCTTGTATGATTAGTTAAAGTTAATAAGTACAATGTAACAATTCGTGAGGTACTGATTACTTATTGGAGTTAAAACCGAATGACTTCTTCCAAAGAGACAGAAAAGGAATTTTACCTAAGCAATAAAGGAATACATTGTTTTTATTGAAAAATAAAAAAAAATCAAAATAGCGTGAATTTAGCAAGCCAACTCATTAGATTTAATAAATAGCAAAGTGATGTTAGATTAAAAAAACTGCAGATAAAATGTTCTTAGGCATGTCTTAAATATTCAGTTTAAGTCTTACATCGTCATTATATTTATTTATTATTGAAGCATAAGTTAACATTAAATTACATAATTAATTAGCCGTTACGTTAACCATCATTAGTAACGATAGTGCTTCATCAAACTATGATTTACCGTACCAGTGGTCCAGTGATATCAGCAATATTGCAGTATCGTCATTGCGAGAATGTTCCAGCTTGACACAGCCGGCTTATCAGCGCAGGACACCAAGTGATACTGACGTCATTGACGTGTGACAATTACTACGCGCTCCTCTTCATTTCGACGACACGACACAGTACCGGCAAGGTACCAACGCCTATAGCTGGACAATGGCAGTAGCTATGTTTCAATATTGATTGACAATAATACGACACGATGTGCCAGAATTTTCTGTCTTAAATATTTGATCTATTTATTAAGTGGAGGACAAATAGTTTAACGTATTTTTATGTGAAAGATGAAGTGTACGTCAATTAATGTCCTTACAAACGGAAGCTTACGTGTGTACATAAAACATACAAAAGATGTCAGCACTACACCGACATGCCGTTATGCTGCCGACGAAGGTCGGCGTCAGCATCAACATGCCAACATCCAGCCCAGCTAGTGAGACAACGTGTAGTACATTTTATAGAAATTACAAACCCTATGATATCGTTGGTTTTGCCGTGCCGCGCCGGTGTCGTCCTAATGAAGGAGACCCTAAAGACGGAACGCTACGATAGAGTAGACTTGACGATCAAATTATGTTAGTATTCCAAAATATTCTGCATCGAATACTACAGACATATGTACGGATAAAAACAGCCAAATTCGGTCCTACAAAATATGTACTTTGTTCATCGTCAACTTTTTAGAAAGAGAACAAGATTTTAGGTACCCCGGTAGCGGGCAAGTTCTCTATGCATATTTATTTATTTGTACTAAAATTCTTTATAAAGAGGCTTGCCAAACTATTCAAAATAAATAAATAACGGTCTAATTAATGCAAAGCCAAACAGCAAACAAAGGATTTTCTCGTGGGTGCCATGAACACACTCAAAGACAAAGACACTAACAACCAGATCCAGAATAGAATTTCATCATTTCGTTATTTTTCTGGCCGGGGATCGAACCTAGAACCAGCTGCGTGACAAACCAGTATAGTGACCGCTACGCCATGTATGTAGTCGATATGCCAATAAATGGAATGGAATGGAATTAATTATGGAATTTGGGCGTTATTTTGTCACACAACATCAGATGGGCTGAAAGTTCGGTTTGTTGCTGCCATTATTAAAAACAAAACACAGATTATCTTATATAAGAAACGTTTCTTACATTATTGTTTATGGTTTTATTTAAGATTTCCTATGTAGTCTTGTTAACATAGAAATTATTATCTACAAATGTGTCTACTGATATTTTACGTAAAAAATTCCAAATTCTTCCACATCACCGTATGTAAAACGATTCTGACGGGTCACAACTGGGAAGCAATGTCGCGTGCAATCACTCTACAATCTATCAAGGGAATATGAGCAATTTAGGAACATATTTGCTGATATTTGATAGTTTTAGAGTGAAGACAAGACAACATCTTGCCAATATAGTTATCGTTACAATGTAAGCAAATTAAAAGCTTATAATTTAAGTGCTTTGTTGGCTTTTATGTTTCGGAATGCACAAGATATTAGGCCACCAGTCCTGGTCATTACGTAGGATAATCTTGCCGAAAAAATGAGCGATTTTTAAACAATTAACTCGTTGGACACTTCTAGTTTCTTCCTCCAATTCGCATTCAAGCAGCGTAGTGTAAAATCTTCAGGATTGTTAGTTCTTTTGCCTGTAGCTCGGGAGCAGGCTACAGTATAAACTGTGACGGTGACTAGAAAGTGGCTCTCAGGATTGCGGGCGGAGTGGTTGCAACAATGGGAGCTCGAACTGTGCAATTAGAATCTCCGGAAGGATCATGGCATGCGTGGCAACGTATCATTGTAAACATCTGCAGGAACGGGATGTAAATTACTCTCTCCTAAGTATAGCTTGAAAGGGACGCCGTGTTAAAAAGATAACAGTGCCGTATTAGATGCTCATGTCCTAAAAGCGCTGGGGAAGGCACCGCAGGGTTTAAGTGTCTCCATGTACCTGAGCCCATGTACACATAAGAACTAAAAAGTATTACAGTCGGGAGAGGCTGTTCTACTTACTCTCAGTAACCGAAGAGTACCCCAATATCTGAGCAAAACTTTATTCAATAAGTTTCCTATTCCATATCGACTGACATCAAAACCGTCCACACCAGTTATCAGTCGCTAACATGACGTCTGACGTGCCGTCGCGCGCCATCACGCGGCAATCTGTCAGCGGGTCTCGCGGGACGCGCCACGCGACTTGACCTCCCTAATTTGTTACTATGCGTCGATGTTTGATTGGCTGTGTTATCTATTAGTCGCAGTTTTGTTCTAATGTGATAGAATAAGCATACTCAATTGAAAATATTCTTACTACACTTTCATGGACGTTTTTAACTAAAGCCAAATAAATTATTAGTCTTTCTTGTTTATCACGACGGCGCTGCGTGATAAATGTTGGACTGTCATACTCTCTTATACTTTTTCAAGCCAATATGCAGTAAAGGCACTATCCTGTTGGATACATAGGTCCTCTGTCCTGTCCTACCTATAATTGCAGTGTTAACCGCTGCTGTCTTGTGGTTTGAAGGCTATGGTAAGAGACATATTTACCCAAGGCATCCCAACTTGGTCCTCAGGGGTATCATCGCATCTGTGACCTACCTCACGAAGAATTCTAATCTTATTTAGATTCTATTACAGTTATCCATGGGCGGCAGGTCCCACATACGAACAGATTGACTGCAAGTAATAACTAACAATAAATTATAAAAGCCTAAACACTAAACTCTAACCCTTGGTTCTACACGATACCTAACACTCAAATCGCTTCGAATTTCGTGGAACGAAACTTTTTCCGACAATTTCTATTCCGCTAAACTTTTTTCAACCATCACTTACGTGATGGGTCTATAGCGCTCGGAACGGATAGGCCGCCATATTTCCCGCTCCGTTGATTCAACACGAGACCCATTCATCGATGCAATGAAAATATTGCCCATTTATCTTTTTGTTTTTCCCAAACCTTTCGGTTTAACCGGAGTGTGAACGCGAATTGTGTGCATTGACAGAATTCATTTATCGCACTCACTGATATGTGAAATCACTATTTGTTTGATATCGCAACGTTTTTTTGAGTTTACTTGTGCGGATTATTGAGAATTTTTGTCGGAATCAACGAAATGATTGACAAAATAATTGCTTATATCTATAACATATTAGGTACTTACGTACAAGCAAACTTTTTCGTAGTTATTAAAATAACCTAGTGAACTATTTAAACCTTTCAACAAGCTTCTTTTAACTACAGATACCTGGATACCTATCCAGGTATTAGGTAGATATGTATACAAGTGAGGTGCTCCAAAAGTCCACACATCTCTGGTCGACTTGACAGAATTTTCTAAAGTTACCTAATGCGCGCTTACTCACAGACTTGATAAAATACTACGTTGGGTTGTCGGTCCTGGTTATAAATCTTATATTAATTAGATAGTTGTTATAGGTGACTTGTAAACATCCGGCACTGATTAACAAGTAACCCGTTTAATATCAACCTGCAATGGACCAGCGTGGTAGAGCAGGTTCGAGACTTTTTGTAGCTGTGGATTGACATATTCCCAGCTGTGCGGCACCTACTAGTTAATCATGTGTATTTTTTGAAAACTTCTAAAAATTATTAATTGAAATTCAGTGCCATTTTGGTCGCGCAAATTTCTAAAGCTAATTAGACTAAAACCTACTAATTCAGCGGGTATAGGTAGATACAGGGGCTACGTGGTTAAAATATTTATTTAGTTATATTTTTTATTTGACGTTTATTTAGGTTTTTCCACAATCAGGTCGATAAATTTTATTTCGTATTTTTTACATATTTAACTTACAATAATTAACTATAGATTTAATAAACCCAAAATAAGCTATCAAGACGTTAGAAAATAAATACTGTATATAGCGACCTATTTATATCTACATGTTTCACAAAAATAATTGGTGTAATATTAATAATTTATTCGAAATAGTAAACGTTTTTATTAAGTTCATTTTAATTTTAGTAGTCCAAATGTATAAGATTTAATTACTTCAAATATAAAAATTAAATAGAGTAATACACATCAAAGTGACATCTAGTGGCCAGTAGCTGAACTATATTTCTTCTATTCCACAAGAGATGGCGTAGATATCAACCATTACAGATTCCTACGGTAGCAATAGATGTTAGTAGCCACATCTAACAATTCGGAAATTATCGTTTATAATTTCATTAAAAAACGTAGTACAAACTGTATTTTATACCTTGTTAAAATTTTGTTATTATTGAATACCTACAGCTTACCAATACTTTTTAGTCTATGGTTGGTGAGGTCGATTGTATAATTTTTTTTATATTCTGTTGAGCTCATTTGTCATTATAACCGCAGTGAGTGACACTTGTTTATCAATCAATTCAATTGTTAGGTACGCAATAACTTTCAAACAAAGTGAAAATTGTCGGGTATTTGTAGTTTATTGCGCGCAGAGATCGAAAGAGGACAACTACGAGTAAATTTTTACGTTAAAAATGACAAACGCGCTAGCAGTTTGTCTCCTATCATTCTTTTGTTTAGCAAGTAAGTAAAAATTATACTTCTATTGTCTTCTAAATTAATCTAATTACTGTTTGTTTAACACGGCCTTGTGTTATTTATTATTTCGTAGCGTGTGGTAATGAATAAATTAATTGCGAGGTGCACCAATGAAGCGGCAATTTTTGCAATAGACATTTTTAGTAGTATTTGTGGCAGACGTTTAGAAATCCATACTACGAACAACAGATGTTAATATTATAATAACTTGTTTTACTTTTACTTCACGCGTTATAAATTTTGTCCTTTATTATTAATAACCTTGTAGGTAGCCCATGTATCATTTTAAGATAACAAGAAAAATAAAAAAAAATTCGTACTTTTTTTGATGTTGAACCTTGTAGATGGTTCATTTATTATCTTAAGGTGACAAAGATAAAAAATTCGTACCTTTATTTAATACGAATTTTTAATTGTAATAAATAAATAGTCCATTTTTATAGTAAGAAACAGTTTTGAACACATTAACTCAAAACCACGTTATATATTTACCACACTGTATCACAAAGTAATTCTTATGTATAATCAGATAAAATTAACATAGTTATAACTGTATAAGTACAGTTTGTGAGAAATATTATTTTATTCATACAAAGTTATGAATATATTGTTTACCAATTGTTACCCCATTTTATAAATTCACAACATAAACATCCGGAAGCAGATAATGAAGAGGATGTTAAATTGATAATAAAGGAAGATTTCATTAAACTGAGGTTTTCAAAAGGTCAAAACTTACTTTTGCATTAATAATTTATTTAGTTACTACGTGTAACTGGCCAGCAATAATGCAACTTGGGGTAAAGTTTATAAAACAAATAAGAAATAGTGTTAATGCAGGAAAATAACATGTTTCATAAATAAGCTGAGTCATGTGTGAGTTATACAAGTCAGTGCTTGTGTTGTATAATAACACCGAGGGGAACGTTGGTAGCAATAAGCATATTGCGAACAGTATGAGTCACTTTGCCTCTTATGAGCAATAAGGGCAAATATATTTAATATACAGAAGTATTGACCTGATCAACTTCAAGTAAATATAGATATAATTGTATCTTTGTTACTTCAATTATCAAAATAAAAGAAATCAATCCATATTGAAAGTTAAAGGAAGAATTCAATACATTTTGAAATCAGTAATTTAATTAACATTTTTAATTGTATATGTGTATGTATCCATGCATGTATTACATTACACACGTGTCGCATATTTTCTTTTTCTTATTATTATCATAAACTGTTTTTTGTTATGTTTTTGTGT
>DWRA01002099.1:0-14850 GCA_018250295.1 Spathilepia clonius
TCCATGGGCGGCAGTTGCCACTTACCATCAGGTGGACTGCATGCTCGTTTGCTACTTCGTCATATAAAAAAAAAAATCTCATACTTTGCAAATGAGCATCCAGTTTATTTGACGTAATTATTCACTTACGTAGTACGACATGTGGTAAATTTCCAGGACTAGTTTTTTCTTCTATAGATTGCAAATGAGCATGCACTTGATATTGATTCACTTACGTTGTACTAGATGTGGTAAATTTCCACTATCCATACATATCTGATAGATTTCAGGTAAGATTGTCCTAAATGAGGTCAATGACTTAGTTAAAATGCCGTACATAAAAATCTACCCGAGGTTAAAGACTAAGTTAGAACGCTTAGATAGGATTCTCTCCCTCGCTACGCCAAAATACAACAAATTAACACTGTTGTTACTGTAGCAATAAATGGCAATGCCGCTGCCTCAAATGAACCTCACAACGTCGCTATCAAAAAATGGATCTGAAATTATTGTGCCTAATAACAGCAGTGTTAAACCCTACTGTGTTTTACTTTCATAAAATATAGTATAAACATACGTTACCGAGCTATTCCAACATAGCCCTTAGGAATAAAAATGTTACTGTGTTCAACCTCAAATAGAAATCCAAATTTATCCATAAGCTACCAGCAACAACCATTTACCATCAAATAAACTACATACTAATTTACTAATTCCATTATAAAAAAAAAAACTTTTACAATTATAATTTTCAGGGAGAGATTCGGTCTGTATGAAGTAGACTATTCATCTCCAAACAAAACCAGGACAGCGCGGGACTCGGTGCAATTCTTCCGCCACATCGCCAAGACCGGCTGCCTGCCGACCTTGAACTGGTCCGCGCAATATGACAACTGAGCTTACAGCTCAAATGATATACGTTAAATGTTAACGATAGGGAATGGAAATAAGGAACCACTATACTTTAAGCAAAACAATACGTCACAATATAAATAAAACCATAGACGGAGACTTTTACTCCGCACTAAAATAGTAATTAATATCGCGTACGAGTTATCAGCGAATGCTTTTTCCAACCTTTTTAAAACTGTATCGAGTTTTATTCTTTTTTAGTGCCATCTGAAAACGACCTTTTTTAATCTAAAACTTCACAGCTTGGTCAATAGATGGTGCTATTATGTACAATTTCAATAAAACTGTATGTTATTATATTTTAAGCTTTAGTGTGCATTGCACGTCCTCAACAGTAAGTCCAATGTTGTAGTGTTAAGGTCACATACCTTTTTGGAATCCCATATTCCATTTTTCGGAACAAAATCTCTTCGATCGATGAGATCTCACAGGTGCCATATTTTTCCAAGTAAAATACACAGGAAGCGACCATCTGGGGGCTTTTTTGCTGTTAATTTTTTTAAAAATTGTATACCTACGCCTACATACATAAGCATTTACGTAATTGTAAATGTTAATTATAATTTTAACATGCAAAACATGCTCAGACATTTATTATACAAAAGTTAAATTATACTGCTGTAATGCTACAATGCTTGCGTTGTGTGTACGTTTAATTCTTTTATATTACTTTATATTACAAGTCGTACAAATCCACGGCACGTCAATGCCTCGTCGAACGTTCGCATCTTATAAAGTTACGATTTCTTGACGTAAAACTGTGTGAGTATGTGTGCGTGCGTGCGTGTGTGTGTGTGTGCGTGTGTACGCGTGCGCGTGTATGTGTGCACGCGTGCTTGTGTGCGTGACGTGCGTCTGAATGACGAATTCCACGTAAAGTGAATATGTCGTTGCCACAAGAAGACATAAATAATAACTGAAAATAAAACACATCATTCAACAGAATCGGACATTTTATTGCAAATATATTCATGCTTTGACTTAACCTATCATCCAGAAGACTGGTTTCACTTCCTAAGGACACTTATTTTGGACATAATTTACTTCACCTACTTAACACATACAATACAAATAACTATTACTTCTAATAGTAAGGCATTTATACAAAAATATAGTTTGAATGCTGTAGACAATAAGTTATGTACATTCTATATTTGTGCGAATGTATCACAATAAGATAAAATCTTTAAGTTTGGTTAATTATAAATTCGTTATACGAGTAATATTTTATAAATATTAATACAACTCTTATAGGAATGAAATGTATGGTCAGAAACTTGGTCTTAAGGCTCCGTGGCCAATTTACGCAGTTAACGAACAGTCTCTGAGTGGGCGCTAAATAAATAATTACATTTTTTAATTTTACTTAGCGGGAAAATTTTTCACTGTTCCATAATAGTTTCTTTTCACTTTGTCCCAGAGTCCAGTTATTTTAGGAACTAACTTGCAACGCCTCACTTGTACACAGATCATGAGGCATTCCAACTTAGATCCTAAAATAAAATACAGACCATACATACCCTTCAAACCAGCACAACGCAGCTTAACACAGCTATTATTAGCCAGAAATAATATATAATATTTTGGCTTTAATTAAATTATCAATTTCGGTACAATCAAACAAATTCATACCGTAGCCAATAATAAAACAATTACTAACTAACAAATGATATGTGTCTTGGCACAACAAAATAGAACATTAAAGAGATAATACATGTAATAATTGTTACATTTTAAAATTAATTATTCTTAAATATCATATCGTCTCATATTATGAATAGGATTATGAGACATACTCATTAGTAATACGTCGTTTGTAGATTAACCCTGTTTTTTAAGGAATATAATATTATTATAATCATTTTGAGTAAAATACATTTCAAATATAACAAACATATGAACTACGATCTAAGACTCTTTCAACAAATCAAATCTTAGGGTACGCTGACTACCGGGTCGGCAGGGGACTTTTTATGCGACGAATTATAACTTGATAACATGATTTTTTTTGTATAATATAAAAGGTGGCAAACGAGCATGCAGCCCACCTGATGGTATACTGCTGCCCGTGGACATCCGTAGTCAACTTCAAAACGGATTACGAGTCCTACCGAAGTCTCGCAGATATGCGTTGCAACAACTGAGAACTAGGAATGCCTCGGATAAGTACGTCTCCCTCCCGAGCTTTTAAAGATTCGAAATAAAAAGGACTTTGAATTCAAAAATGATTCGTTTCATACCCAAATAATTTCTTAAATTTAAAAAACATTTTAATTTATTTCCAAAATATACACCGATTTTTTTGCAGTTTGTACGTTTGCATATACCTCGGTTCACTTCACACGATGTATCATACATGTCAATAAAAACTGTAATATAAAAATGGCCTCATTTCTATTAGCAAAGATATAATATGTGTGAGAAAAATACAATAGCAGCGATTTTCAATTACATTTTTATAAAGACAAAACAAAATTTTATTTAAAAATCATCTACTATCAAGGAGCATAAAATTATATGCTCATGCTAAATTAAATTTAATTACGCAATTATTGTATTATTTTTCTCAGTTTCATCTGAATCTCGTATGAGGAGTGTTTGGCTTCTTGTGAAAACTTGAAATTTAACTAAATCGTTACCTGTATTCAATAACAATCAAATGTAAATTGGAATAAAATTTGGGGAAAATAATTAGATATCTTGTCAGTACATAATACAGTATTACATTAATATAAATACATAATATAGATTTTCTATTTCTATAGTAATACATATCATTTTTGCAAAAAAATCTCCAATATGTAAAGAAACGAAATTTCAGTATTGATAAACTTTTTAGAACAATTTTTCAACTTATTTAAAGTAATTATTCTCAACTCAAATTAAAAGACTTAATCGAAATAAATTATCAAACTGTAGCTAAAAAAATGTTGAAATAACCAACTTTAACATATATATTTATATAAAAGAAATAAGTTTGCAAAAACGATACACAGAATACTTTTATACGAAAATACTACTCACGTATGAAGCAACGAAATAATTCATTACACGTAACGCCATCTCTTACGTGACGGCGAAAACACAAAATCTCAAATAATTCCGTTCACCACAACGATTCGAGCGAGTTTGACATCAACTACATAATAAAACTCAACTGAACTAAATACATATAAATATTTGTAACATTCGGTTATATTATTGCTACATAGTGGAGATATGAATGGGTTTTTGGAGTAAAAATGTGGACTTTCGTATTTGATATTGGACAGGATAAATGAAACAGTGAAATTAACGACATTACATAAAAATGGTATGGATAAATAGAATTGATTCGATTCTAGTATGTAGATATTCGGGCACAATAAAACTATAATTGAGATAAAAAGCATTGTAATTAGTGGGCAATCCCCAGTACAAAATAGTTGCGAGATACAGTGACCATCACACAGTTGGTCTGGGTGTTGTCACCCCACATGAAATATTTGTGCAATGACTATGAATATAGAAGTTATGTTTAAATGTAAAATTGTTTGTATCAATACCCATTCACACCTCACAAACATAACACTACGTATCAGCCTCAACATAATACTATCTACGGTTCGCACTTTGAGTTCTGGTCAATACAAAAAATACTATTTACTTTTTTTATACATGATAGAGGTAGTAATTGAGCATGCTGTCCACTTGAGGGTAAGTGAAAACTGCCGCTCATGGACATCTGTAATCGAACCTCATATAAAATATGCCCTTCTAAAGGACGGCCACAGATGCGTTGCTACCCCTGAGTGCTCAGTGGGGACATCTTGAATAAGTATGTCAAACCAGAAAACAGCAGTACTTAACACTGCTGTAATTAGGAAGAAATAGGTGTGGCAAAAGAAAAGATCATAAACCAGCTTAGGGTTCGTTGTTCTGGGTCTGCTTCTTGGTGCAAATAACTGGCAACCATACTTTCTTGGCCATACTCAGATTTTTAAATTACCCTTACATACTTTTATTTGGACTTATCTATAATTGTTTTTATTTTTACAAATATTATCGACCAGACTCAAGCGAACCGGAAACTACAGTAAGTGACCTAGGTCTGGGGCATCTTACACTGGCTGCAGTCCTCCATTCCATCGCTGAACTCCTCAATTTGCAGAGTCATCTCGAAGAAGTTGTACTTCTCGTGGACTAGGCGGGTCGCTTCCTCTAGAACCTTCTGGGGACTTACGCCGCTACCTGTAATTATAATAAGGTACGAATTAAAAGTATAGTCTAGCTAGGAAGGTATTAAAAGTCTAGTCTAGTTTATTTTTATGAAATTAATGTACTAAAAGCTTGCAGTCCACCTGATAGTAAGTGATCATTCCCTCAAGTGTTACGTGAAAACGGTTAACATTTATTTGTGGCGCCTGAAGGCTAAAATGGAATGCTTTACTCTTAAAAGCATAACACAACAGCACTCTACTACACTATTGTAAGGAAGAAATAGGTGTGGAAGAAATAGGCGATTTCTACTTCAGACGGACCACTAAATTTCTAGTTCTACCTGTAAGTTATTGAGATACGTAATGTGACGTATTAAGTACTCCAATAACTTGCCGTAGCTTAAAACGCATGAACGTACTAATTTTCCCATATTTCTCACCCAGATTGACATTTAAATATCGAAGATACTTCCTTACAGTATTTAAGTAACAATATGAACGGTGATAACGGGGACACTGCTCCAACGTTATGGTGCATCTAACATATTATTGGTAAACAAACTCACGTATAGCAAGATGCGCGGACAGTGCAGTCTTGTCCAGAGAGAGCGCCCACATTCGCAGATTGTGTATCCGCACCACGCCGGGCAGGGATAGGAACGTGTTGGCCACATCCTGGAAGTACACATTTATATTTAGCAAAATGTGTATAATACTAAATCTCACAGCATCAATAATTATAACAAATTAATAACTAAAAATAAAATGAAAATTAAAAACATTTGTTTCTCGTTCGATTAATTGACAATCTATATTTACAAATGATAAATTATTTGTACTAGGTGCCTTTCCGTTAATCGCAAATTGCTGGTACACAGGACTAAGTTGAAATTCCTCAATATCTTTCTAAACCAGTAGCTTTACATCTCAATTATAAGTTAAACATATATCATTGAACTATATGATGTAACATTTTTAGTCTCGGCGTATATTGTACACGTAACACACCTGGAAGTCGAGGCCTCGGGGCGAGCCCTCCATGAGGACCAGCAGCGTGTCCTTGATGATGTTGAAGGTGGTGATCAGCACCAGGACCGAAAACAGGAACGTGCAGATCGGGTCCACCAGGTTCCACTCGGGCTGCAGATAACATATTCAATTATTTTCATTTAATTTTAGTAACTATTTGTTTAACTATCAACAACATTAATTTTCATAATTTTTTGGGTGTATTATTCATAATAATAAAACATAATAAATTTAAAATCAAACCTGTAAATATGATCGTCGGCCATTTTGTCGATATTAACATAACAAACCTTGCGTGGAACACATCCATTTCTACCTCTCAAAACGGTGTTTTTACACTGCGACTTATAGTTTAAGTACGAACTCAATGCCGAATGAAGTCGATAAATCGCTGGATCTCACCTGGAAGTATATGACGATGGCGGCGACGAGCACGCCGAAGCTCTGCAGGAAGTCGCCGAGCACGTGTATGAAGGCGGCGCGCACGTTGATGTTCTCGGCGTGCGCGTGCGCGTGCGCGGGCTGCGACGCCGCGCTCTCCGCGTCCGAGTCCGCGCGCTCCTTCTGCTGAACCACATCCATATTTTATCGCTTATTATTTTTTTATTTTATTTATTTAAGGTTACTGCGATAAGAACAAAACAGTAAAAAATGCTTATATAAGAAATAAAACAAAGTAGAATCTATTTCTATGTAAACACAACATGCTTAAAAATCAATAATAATTCAAATTAACATTAAACTTTTACAACTAATCAACAGATAACAAACATAGTAAGTTAAATAACGAATATTTATGAAAGCCATATTATACTAAGTAAACTTATATACTTTTCACACAACTCTTATTTTATAAGCCAAATAAGTCACTTAATTGGTAACATTCTTGTGCCGTCAAAATATACTCAAGGTACTAACAGTATCACCTTGCTGAATAACAAACTTTTTTATACTCCGTTTTTGTAATTTTCAGAAATAGTTCTACTGAGACATCAGTGAAACAGTTGAACTTTTATAATAAGACTATCACTATACGGGAAGAATACTAACACTTCGTGAGTCCTGAATGTAAACGGCTTACATTGAAACATTAGTAACATCGAAGATCCTATACTTTCCTCAGGGGATGTTATATAAAATGTTACATTATGAGGGTTGCATTACCATACAGGGTCAGGAGCAAATTTCGTTGGATTATGTGTGATTTTTATATTTTGCCTGAAAATAGTATTGGTTACACATAAACCGAATTTATGGAAGTTACAGTTAAGAAAAACCGCATTCTTAGTTACGACGCTACTTGAAGCAAAAATAATACACTTGTCAAGGTTGTAAAAAATAATATAGTTGTCAAACGAAATTAGAAGCTGCATTTAACTAATTAAATAATGGTACGGTAAGTACTATTTTGTTTTTTCTTAACAATTTGTCAGATTTCTCAAGAAAACAAAATACCAAATCACAATAAAACAATAATTTTCGTTTTGGAACTTAAAAAAAAATAAGTTAGGTTCTTCAATTTTAACTTTTCATAAAGTTCTCAAAGTATCAATTATGCGCAAAATGTTGCTTTTTTGTAACAATTTTTTAAAATAGGCACGAGGCGAGAAAATAGGATAATAGGAAAAATAGCACAGTAGCAGGTAAAACTCCCAATAATTCCCGTCCTCGCGGCTTGACAAAAAGTACACGATGCCGCAGACCGAAGTAAAATTAGCGGGATACAGCCTGTTAAGAGCAAATACGGAATTGTATTCCACCGAGACTCCTACGAGCTTTGTCGGCTGTTTCGCTCTAATGTTTGCTTTATTACAAGCCTACCAATTTATGAAGTTTGTTGTTGATTTAATAACCAACGGAGGGAATAGAACATGAATTAAATTGGGATAGCGTTGAAACTTATTTCTCTTTGCTCTGGTTGTTGGTATCCCCGAATGTAATGTTTTGTTTGTCAAATCTATACTTTTTATATATTGTTCGTCCATTCGTTCGTTTCGACGTGCTAAACTATGGAAGTACTGGTGTAATAAAAAAAGTATTTTTGAATATGTTAAATAATTTATTGGGAAAGGCTATATAGCCTATATTTTATTAAAATTGATTGTCCAAAACAAGTAGTACAAAACCTGTATTAATAATTTTGCAAATTCTGCATCCTCCATCCATACAATAACGCCGATTTATTGTTATTTGATGTTATTACTATTACTATCGATTGCTCTATAGAAGGTAACTTAGTATCCTACAAAAATATATTAATTAATTAATTTAAATCAGGAAGCTTAAGAAAATGGAGTAAAGCATCTACTTATTCTAGTCTGCTTTTTCACACTTCCGAATTTAAATCCCGAGTTTAACTGAAGTCATATTTTGCTTTGTTTGTATTAAATAAACCAATTTCACTTGTTGATTATTGTTCTTTGAAATAATATTATTTCACAAAAAAAATATTTATTTATAAACAATGTAAAGATTAACTCAAACATTAAGTCACCTTAGCACCTATAAACCGCAGGCTGTTGCATGTTTAAAGGTACAAAATACAAATCGACTTCCATGACACTTAAAAGTGAAAAAAAAATTGCAAAATGGTGGTATATTACTTAGTTTTGAGGTCGGCTCTCAACTTATTAAGTTGAATTACTACGTAAACCGTGTCCAGTTTGAGCGCCGAACTTGAATATCCGAGCGTGCGCAAATATTGTTAGTAGTCGTGGTGCTAATTAATTATTGTTATTATCTAAACAAGCCATGAAGCTACGTGCGCAGGGTAATATTATACAACTATTTTTTGTATTATTTAAACTTTATTTTTCATAGCTCCACACACAGCCAAACACACGGGTTAACAATCACTGAGGCCGACAACAAAAATATATTTATTAATTAGGCGTCTGTTTAGAAATGTATTCCATAACCTTCTATGTTCGACCGATATAATAACCACTATGCTACAGGTCGTCATCTAAATAAACATACAGAGTGAACTACTTTTGAAAAAAGTTTAAGGCAGAAGCTAGGAGTAATCCAACGTAATTTAAAAGAACCTGTAAATAAGCCAACGTAGCGGAAGTAGGAAGGTATTGTAGTTGAAATACTCTTACGTTTCCGAACGTCGAATTGAAACTTCTCGTAAGCTCTCGTACTCCTAAGGGGAGAACACGAAAAAGTAAATGGAAAATGTTTTAGAAACAAATTCAATTTTATCATACGTGTGCTTATTTGTGTACTACTTTTGAATTAAGGAATAGGAATTTTATCCAGTCGCTTTTGAACAGGGGCTAGTTGTCTGCTATGAAAAAACAAAACAATATTTGGAGCGTTACGCTCACAAACATGAGAGCATATATATATGTCCATGGGAAGGCCTATTGTTTATTAAGAATGTATGTATGTTGCACAGGTGGTAGAATCTTTTGTAGTTTTAACTCCAGCAGCACCACGACCATACCTTTCTCTGTCTAATAAAAACAGTGTTACGCGTTGTTGTAGAAGTTGTAGAAGGAATACGTGCATAGAGGAGTACATACCTACTAATTAGTATCTATATAAACCCAAAATAGATTTCTGTAGAATCCTAGGTTACCCTCTATAGCGCATTTGTTAGTACAAGCAATTTCTATATACATCAGATAAATATTTATTATTAACTGAAAGGAAATCAAATGGCTAAAAGCGAATTTAGTCAGAATGGTTTTCTAAAAATACACATCTTAATACATTAGCTACATTTTCTCTGAGTAGAAATTCAGGATACAACAGTCGTTCTTTTAAATAGGTACAATTGTGATAATACAAATGAAAAGTTTATTTTACTGTGCAATCGTGAGCTTAGCAGGACTGCATCAAGTAGAGTAGCTACTCACAGGATCCTCTTAAAGAAATCCTCTTATACGAATTAAGCTTCGTCCGCGGTACGTAGGACACTTATTGTACGGTACACAATTGTAAGGTAGAATTAAATACTACCTCGTTCTCGCTCAGACGAGAAGGTAAAATATAAAGAAATAAGTGAGCTTACTCACGAACCTCAGTCCACGAGGACGAATGATGCATAAGATGGCTACGTATTGTCAGTGACTGTACCGTACTTCTAGTTAGACCGTCTAGGGCGTTGGCTAAGTGCGAGTTGCTATTTTATAAAAAAAGTCCCTATAATGATAAGTCTTTCATAAAGATTTAGGTCTGCGGCGTGTGGTGAAGCATATACTTTTAGAACTTGTCCACTTATCGCCAAAATTGAAAACTGTTAAATACATCATCTATGCAAAAGTTATTTGTAAGACGTAGGACATGGGCGATTAAGCTGAACCGCAAGATGAATCGGGAGAAAAACACACTTGAGCTCTGAGCTTCTGAGCCGGTTATGTATCGGTCACTCTCATACATTTCGATTTTATCTTAATCATTTTTAGGAATACTTGTTGCTTAAACTGACCATTATTTACATAATATACGCTACGGACTTAACTAAATGAAGACTTTATATAAGTATGAGCATTATGTATAGTCCTCAGCAATATTTAATTTTATGATACAAACCAGTGGTTATCTAATGATTTGAAAGGTTTAGGCTTTCTTCGTATTAGCTATTTCAGCACGTTATATGAATACGTGGAAGACATTTTACTTTATCTATTTTGACTTTAGTAAAATATTATATAAGCTTTCACGATTTTTTAAACTTTGCTATGAATAACTCTAAAATAGATATCGTGTCGATATATGACTTTTGACCTGGATATAAATTTTGTGGAATTTATTCCAATCGAGGGTTACTTGTTAGTGTCATAACATCTTTGTTTCGCTCAGACATATGTCTCGGTCCACCTGTAAAAGAGGAAGGTAGTATAACCATTGGGCTACTTTTGGTACCGTCCGCATTTTATCCTCCAACAGCGTCCTGTAAATGAATTAAGTTTTCAGAACGTACCTTTGTTCGCTTTTTATTATAAAATTTAGCCGTTCCGACCGAATTTTACGATATACAAAAGTAAAACAATTAATTTTCCTCTCCTTCATTGAGCATTATTGACGACTAGAAGCAAAATTGGTTGCAGTCTGCTACTGGCTACGGTCTTTTTCAAAGAAAGCGTAGCCATGGTTGCTTCGTGGTGTCTATATTAAGTATTCATCCTTACCACGACAAAATGCTGATGTATATTTTGCTGTAAATTACATTTCAATGATCTATTGTGGCTTTACAATATAATATCCTGGTATTTGATTTTTATCAATTTTTATCACCATGGGTTATAACTTGACAAGATTCACTAGTAATTGAATGTCTTATTATATTCACCTACAAAATAAGTCTTTGGCATTTGGAGATATCCCGCCGGGCTAGGTTATCATGCCCGGGAAGCGACCGTGCTCCGACAGTCTTAGTTCGAAGCGTGTATATGTACAAGATGTTGAGAAAACTTCGATAGCGTGATTCAGAATGCAGTGGCGCCATCTCTTGATGAGTTGCGGGAAGACGCCACAAGTCTTCGGGTATAAAGTTTTCTGTCCGGGTTCTGGAAGTAAGTTAGCATTCAAGTGATAATTCTACTGTTGAACTTTGAAGATTTACATGTATTAATCCGTTACCCTATTTCCATCGATAGATGTCAGTTGAAAGGAAATATTTGTCGTTTGCAAACGTCTGGTCTATTTGGTCAGGGTGTAAATCCAAAATCAAACTATGAAGTAACTCAGGACGTCTTTCTTTATTATTATATACATTTTCTGTATGTACTTCTGGCTAGTCTTTTACATATTTGCATTTCCTGTATGCTTTTCTGAGTGTTCTTCTAGATGTTTAGACATATTTTCCTATGTATTTCTGGATGTTTTTGTTGATATATAGCAACGTTTTTCCTACATAATTTTGGATACTATTTTTGATACTTAGAAACATTTCCTTTTATGTATTTTTTAAGTTGGACTACAAACTGCGTACAAAAACACACGCAGATTAGTAACATTCAGTGTTTTTGGGGTGTTTAATGTGTACTCTGGCTACCCTTTAAAATTATTTATTCCTGTTTTCTTCCGCCCGAATTTATAATTATTCCAAAAATAGATTGCAGATATTTCCATATACAACAATGTTTTTGTAAAATTATCCAAACCCAAACGAAGGATTTATTTTTTTATCTGATGGAGTAGCAAACAAGCAAGCAATCCACCTGATGGTACGTGGCAACTGCCACCCATGGTGATTTGTAATCCCCCCCAGATAAGACTAGAATCCTACCTGAGGTCGACCAGAGACACGTTTCTACTTGTGAGGACTAAGTTGGAATGCCTCGGATATGTAAGTCTCCCTTACCACACCCTTCAAACCAGAAGACAGCAGCGCTTCACACTGCTGTTATTAGGCAGAAATAGATGTGTTGGTGGTGCTGCCGGAGTCGAATCACAAAGGGAATCAAATCAAAGTCGAATCAAATTCTACCACCTTTAAAATAAAAGTAAAAGAAGAAAATTTGTACGATTTTTTATTCCTTTTCCAGATTTTCCTTGAATATTCAATTGTAGGATAAAAACGGCGTTACATGATTTATTGAAATGTATGTAATATGATTTCTGCACAAGCAAAGCCGTGGGCAACTTTAGTACACAATAAACACAAAACGAAAGTAATTGAGACGTAACTATACTTATTTCTCACAGAAAGTCTATCCAGCACACTGATTTGTTAGAAGCCACAGAATGGTATGTTATAAACGCCCATTATAAATAAACAAATAAGTGATTAACATGCGTAAATATATAATGTACCTAAAATATTGTTTACTCGTACCAACAAAGGGTGCCGGATTAAAATTAAGCCGTCGTGCCTTCACGTGGGAGAGGCGGGAAGTGAGCAACTGTGCACGTTAGTTTGTATGCTAATTAAGTTTACCGACGTATCCTGGAGGCACCATTGCTCTTTATCGGGTCTCAATAATGTCTAGTCGGGAAATAAGGTAATTTCGTATATATTTTATATTTTGGCAGGTGGTAGTACCAGTATAGTTCGACGGAAAGTGCAACTGCCACACCTATTCCTAGCTTGAAGAGAGTTTTTAAGTATCTCACCCAGGGTGTGGATGCAGGCTGACATAATTATAAGGTGACAGAAGTGGTAACGCATCTGTTATCAGCTTCAGGCAGCTTATCGTAGGGCTATTGGGAATTTGAAACTTAGACCACCAGAGTACTGAGAGAGTGAATATCATAACTCCAAGCTACCTTTCCTTCTAATATATCAAGATAAGGCAATATCGTTAGGTAACGTCTCCAGAATGCTTATGTTATATCTAAGGTATATGGAATGGTATATCTACAGGCTGTGTAATAATGTCATGTGTCATGTCACGTGTCTTGTCCGATCAAATTCAACAGGTAGGCTTGGCTCACACACATTGATTACAGGCTGTCTTATTTCACAAACATACATTTATTAAGTATAATTTCTTTATTTGAGGTACAGATTGTGGCGAACATATCATGTGTATTTCAGCCTGGATATCATACATATCGGTATGTAGTAATAGATTGTAAGAAAACTATAATAAAGTATCACGATATTGAAATTTAATGCGCGCAAAACGGAAACATTTAAAATCCCGCAGCAAAGTACTCTTTAAATTGTCCCGACACTTTTCCTCTTACCGCTTAATCTGAAACTTGAAACCGAAGTTCATTGTTCGCGACTCGGCAGAGCAGTGTGTAAACATTTTTCAGCGCGTAAATGTAATTTGAAGTTAAAATTGCCTTCCCGAGACTTCTCGCTTCTAATAAAACGGGTGGGGGGGCATGTCGACTTTTTAGTGTCTGTTTAGTGGAAAATTCTGTGACATTATAATAAGCTTTGTAGTGTATGTTAGTAAGAATGTAGTGGAGTTGTTATTTATTATGTTCTAAAATTACGTAGTAATATCTTATCTTAATTAAATCTTTTTATTTTATACTATATCCTTTCATGAAGTTAATTGTGTTGGTTTTACGTGTAAGTAGTCAAAGTAGATAATTTTGCCTACTTTACTAAACTATAGCCATTTTACGAAAATATTGGTAAAAGTGAAATGGATGATAGTATCCAAGCAGCCAGATAACAAGGAGTTTAACGAGACCTAATTGGTTTCTTTTATATTATTAAACGTTATTTTCATCTCTTTTGTCACATGGTCACAATGTTGTATGAATGGCTTAAGCATCAGCCAACTAGTTCATTAAATGTTGTAAGACGCCACGGCTGAAAATCACTAAGAAAGACGATTGTATCTCACCGTATAGTAAAGAGGCCAAAGTGTTAATCAAATCTTTAATTAAATAGTTGCCTGCAACAGCTACAAAGACAAAGGATTGCAGAGGTACGTTAAATAAACGTCATTCCCGTGTGTCAGTTTACAAAATATCCATAACAAATGTAGGATAATCTATACAACCATTAAGTTATAGACAACTTCTACCTTCTAGATGCATTATTTGCCATATGTACATACAAATAAATAAAACTGAAGTATCTGTTAGTAATGTAAAAGTAACAACTTTTTACTGAATGCATATGAAAACCTATGGCATACCTTTGGCACAAATAACGAAAACACAATTATTACAATTTTTGTTTGTCTGTTTGTTTGTGATTATCTCCGAAAAGCCCTGACCGGTTTTTACGGGGTTATTACTGGCAGATAGCTGATATTATAAGGAGTAGGTAACTTAGCTACTTTTATTTTAAAAAATGTTTTAGGGATCC
>DWRA01002100.1:0-14845 GCA_018250295.1 Spathilepia clonius
CTGCTGTTATTAGGCAGAAATAAGTGTGGTGGTGGTGCCGCCGGAGTCGAACTACAAAGGGTTCTACCACCTTTAAACTATTATACATAAGTAACTACTACACACTAAAATATGTGACAGTGACCACTTACCATCGGTGGCAAGCTCGTTGGCTCCTTTGTTCTTATAAAGGAATTAATATTGATTTATAAATTGCAGCTTTTAAAGTACCGTTTTAAATGCTGTCAATCAACTTGATATCGAAACGTAAATATGAACTTTTTATCTAATGTCTATCTAATATGACTATTAAGTCTATATCTAGAGCTGAGTTTTTAGCAATTCGTATCTTGGATATTAAGTCCTCAGGGGTAGCAACGCATCTGTGGTCGAATTCAGTTGGAATTCTGGTCTCATCTGGGATGAATCACAAATGTCCATGGGCGGCTGTTGCCGCTTACCATCAGGTGGACTGCATGCTCGTTTGCTACTCCAGCATATAAAAAAAATTTGAATTCGGGCTAAACTATATGTAGTATAGCCCGAATTTAACTATTTTTTTTGGGGCGACGATCTTACTCTTTAGGAATGACAACTCTTTCGGCTTTCGGTAGAACCCCTTTTCTATACAGAGTTGGTTGTCCAGATGTCTATAGGCGGAAAAGACCACTTAGTAGACCAGCATGCAGTCCACCTGATGGTAAGTGGTTCACGTTACGTTTGCTGCTTCTAGCAATAGTAGACTGTAAATAAGATTGGAGTTCTACTTGGTTTGTCACAAAGTTTCTACCACTGAGGACTAAGAAATGCCTCATGTCATGTCGCCTTTACTAGATTCTTGAAGCTAGAACATAGCACATACCAGTGCTGTTAGACAAAAGCGTAACTGTGGTGACTCCAATATAGACACACGAAGCATTCCATCGCCTTCAAAAACTCCTGCTTCCTTCGAAGGCTAACTTAGAATACCCTATATTAGTGTCTCTTCCTAACCACATCCTTGAAACCAGTTCATAGAACCTCTCAGTGCTCCTGTTACCCAGAAATGGGTGTGCCAGTAGTGCCAATGGATTCGAACCACGAAGGGGCCTTTATAAAACCTTTAATATTAACGTATGCTCTTTTTCAGCCGTTTTTAAATAAAAACAGTCCAGCTTTTTGCTTGGCCCGAACAATCGGTACTGCGATCATATTTCCTCGCTCTGAACGACATAAATAATGTTAATGTGGTATAAAAGGCGTTTTTCGATGAATTTATTCCCAAATACCAGCTTTTGGGCCGGGAAGTATGAAGTTGTTCATACATTATTCATTATACACTTTTGGAAGTTAGTCACCTCTTGCAATTCTGAAATAAACTTAAAATTTAAGGAAGCGTCTCCATATGAAATTTTATGATAGTATTAATATTCTATCCCATATTTAAGCTAGTTACAGATGAGTAAACGAATAGACTACTATTTTTTTGTAAACGGTAATAGACTTGATATTTACGGGCTGAAAATTCTCTACGATTGCTTTAAGCATAGCTTTGCATACGGTCAACCATTGATCAGCAATAAATCCATTAAAGTATGCTTAGATCTTTCATATTTTGTCTGTTTTTACTTAATCTTTTTTATTTGACATAACACCAGGTTTCCAAAATGGCGAACTGAATGCGTCTTGGCATTCTCTCTCGGCCAAAATACGGAAAGGCAGGCCTATTCTATACAAAACGAAAACTACATATTACATATTGACCATTCTTATTGCTTAGTAATCTTCCCATCTTATACCGCCACGTCAAAATACCGTGAGAACATCGGCATTGGAAACAAGCGCCGTTCCACCTTTAAATTCTCATCGATCCGTATATGGGGATCATTAGTATCAAATGACTAAACCCGCGAAAGTCATCGGGTGTTGCCCGTACAAAAATTCATTTTAAAATTAAACGCCTCATCTCAACGATCTACGTCCGATATTAACAACAATTATCTCCGAAAGTACGTTGAAAAAATTAAATACGTTGTGAATACAGACGCACAGACAAAAGTAAGTGCAAGTCACTTCATACGAATTATAGACTCTTTGTTTCAACTATCGACTGACAAAAACAGTATTTTTAATATCAATACCGTATCATGTTGTAATTGTTCTTACGTTGCGAGGGATTTAGGTATCTATTCGCTTCGTGCTTTGGGTTTTAATTGCTTGTACTTGACGCTTTGGTTGTGTGCGTAGATCTAATTAAGGTGTTAATGTATACGAGTCGTTTGAAAAATTACGGCCTTAGTGCCTCGAGGGAATGGCAATGTGGAGTCGCTTACGGGTCTTACATATTTTAACACATTGCATAAAATCAGAGAATATGTACAGAAAACGATTATAAAACGTATTGTAGAGATAACTTTACATTAGATCGACTATTGGTTTGCTAAATAACATTCCATGCATACTATACTCTAAGATTACTTAGTTTAAGTTTAACATTGTAAATTTAACGAAAGGTTAAAGTAAGCTATTTGACTAAAGCGAATACTGAAAATGATGCGTCTTACCAACTGATAAGTTTAAACGTTTGTCAGAAATAACTAAAGGTTAAATAAAACTACTTAACCAAAGCTAACTTTTTGCAGTCGGCGTCGAGACTGTATGGCGCGTTAGTCGTGTGGACTAAGTATGTTGTCGTGTTTAAACCTAGTAATTGAAATATCTGAGCACATTTCTTTAGATGCGTTGTCTGTCAATAATATTACTTTACTATTATTTAATATTACTTTTAATTAATTCTTAGTGAAGAGGCATTTTTAAATAACATATTTTTAAGAAAATATTTATATACAAACATATTTAAATCTTCTTTAATATAGCATAATATATATCTATAATATAGCAGTTTTCAACAATGTCGTGTCAGTATGCAACTTCCGTAACCAGCACGCGACATTCCGTTACTTGCCAAAAATACAGATTAATTAGTTTTTTAATGCCTAAATGAATTAAGTTGATGTATCAACTATATAATAAAAAAAAAGTATAAAAATAGATGCATTTTAAAATTGTCTATGCGTTTTATAAATAACTATTCTTCATCTGTTCACCCCAACGAGATTACGAAGGGGGTGAGTCCAGTCGTCATCAATTATTTTCGTTGGCCGGCTTTCCATTTTTTAAATAAACGAGGGATGGGGGACGTAATAAAATTACACATGGGGATGCTGCGACAAACCTGTTTACGAAATTTGAAATTTTGAATAATATTTTTGGAACGAGTTAGCGAGATAGATCGTGTCGTTTTTAAATTATATAAATGAAATATTAAAATTGTTCTGGTTTACGTGTCTAGATTACAGTGTATATGTAAGATCGCTATGACATAGGACTCTACAGAAAAGACGCAAAAAGAACTCTCCTTCAAAGCAACAACTCCTTCAATGCAGTGGCGACTCCTCATCAGGTAGCCCGTCTGCCACATTGTTAAGTTTAACAATATGACTACTTTCCATCAAGCAGCGCGTCTGCCTAATCGTTAGATTTAACAGTATGACTACTCTTCATCAGGCAGCGCATCTACGTTATCGTTTGGTTTAACAATATGACTGCTTTCCATCTTGCAGCGCGTCTGCCTAATCGTTAGATTTAACAATATGACTACTCTTCATCAGGCAGCGCATCTGCCTTATCGTTTAGTTTAACAATATGACTACTTTCCATCAGGCAGCGCATCTGCATTATTATTAAGTTTACCAAAAATAACCTTAAATCTATATTTAGACGCGAAAAATTCAATTGGAATTTGTAAAATGTCATATACCTGTACAAATTTCCATTCCAATTAGAATCTAATCACTCTTTCTCGGAAGAGATCGTGCCCGGCGAACATTGCGACTCTAAACATCTCGGCAGTACCTGGAACACAGAGTATTATCTTACATTAGTATTGAAAAGTTATAAAAAGTCTAAGTGAGTAAATTATCAATCAATAACGTGTTATCTTAAAAACACAGTATAGAATAGCGTTTTTAAAAAAATCAAAAAAATATTTTACTTAATTGTCTATCTTATGATTTGAGATAGCTAAGGTGTTAAAGTTTGTACGTAATCTACAATAAAGGTAAAAAAAAAAAATTTTTACATTTGCTCTACTCTAAAATTGTGTTTTTTAAAATAACACATTATTGAAGCAAAGAAGCTTTATATTTATATTACACTAGCTGTCCCGGCGAACTTCGAATCGCCTTATTAATAAAAAAAAACGATTTCTATGTCAGAAAAGTAAAAGTTAAGTTAAAGTTTAAGTTTAAGTAAAAGTTAAGTTTAAAGAAATGTTAGTGTAGTACTTAGGTCTGAAGTCGGCGCTCAACTTATATTGAGCTCGATTACTAAAATTTCTTTAAATTAAAGTTAATCATGATTATAAGAAATCGGGGTTTTCCAATTTTCCGGGAAAATACCAAAGAAAATCAAATTTCCACGAAATGGGAATGAAGCTTCCTATGAAGCTGGCCGCATACAATGACGGTTCAATCATGTCGATCGGTCTCGGAATCGCGACAAAATTCCCAAACAAAAAAAATCTATGTATGTATATATGCGAAGAATAGATAACCTTTTCCTTCGGAGAAGGAAGTCGGTTCATAAACACTAACATCTTATGGTTTAGGCGTGCTGTACTGCTTTATATGACCAAAAGATTTTGAACATTAAACTTATCAATTATAGACTATGTAATATTAATAACTTATTGTTCATACTGTGTTGACATCGATTCCGTAGAGAATAGTTTTACACAAGATATGTATGTAATGGGACTCGTCATTGACAAGGGAATACTGTTGTCAAGTATGTGTGTTGTTATAAATATGTTAATATTTGGATTATTTGCCAATACTGATTTTATTTAGATGACCGAATGACCGTTAAAATTTGGATGTTTCTGTCCTGAGATGCTCGTGAATAATACGCCGAGTAACGCGTCGAATAGTGACAAATATGTAAACGTGCACGATTACAGGTGCATTATATTTTAATTTGCATTAAAAAACCTACATTCTACGGAGAACAGGGGAATGTCGTGGCGATTGCCGAATATACGCAAGTAGGTTCTTTACATATTTGTACTTGTCTATTCTTCTGTACTTGGCGAGAGTCATAATTAATAAGAAATGGGGAACGAAAGAAAAACGTTTACTCGGTACTTCTTGAAAAAAATTAAATACAATAAAATTATGCTTCAAAATATTTATAATTCAGTGAATATAACGTGGATAGAACGAATTATTTAGAACCGTAACTATTAAATTACATGAAAATACTAATTCGAAAGAAATCAAGGTTTAATAGTTCATATATGTTTATTAGAAATTTATTATCACTAGTTGTAATGGCAGAAAACCTAATAAGTTATTTATAAATTAATTATCTATAATTTATATAATGATACAGGATATAATATTTGAACTTGTTTTATTGTAAAAATAAAACGAAAACTAACTATTAAAATTACCTTCATTAGAACGAACAGGAAACGTGAATGACAATGGTTCAATATTTTTAATCTACACAACTCGTAATTACAATTAAGTTAAAATTCGAACACGGATCGAACGCTCGAATCGATCGCCTTCCAAATTTAAAATCAGATAGGCATTCAACAGCAGCCGTATTGGTCCCGGTACAAAGGAATAGAATGAGCATGACGATTCAAATATTTTCCAAAATGGAATATTAAGTGAAGCCATTATACGATCGAATGATTACTATTGGGTCGGTCCGAATGACGGAGTGAGTTGGTAACCTGTTATTAAAATTTTATTTTGGTTACACTAGGAAATTGTGAATGCCTTTAGTTTGATGTGGTGTAAGTACATCTGCTTAGAAGTGACATAATAATATGCACTTAGACGTATAGTTAGATAGTTAATCATATTCCTACGCGTAGAATAATAGTTAGCGTAATGTTACGTTGTAATAAAGATATTTACAATTCCGCCTACAACTAAAATCATACTTAACATTTTAATTACGTATTCATTATAAAAATAATTATATTAGTGATTTGACTCTCTGACTAGTGGAATTCCAATTTTAAATTGCAGGAATGCCTTCGATTTGATTCGAAATGATAAATAAAATATAGTTTTATTATTTACGATTTTAAATATTAATTTATAATGTTTGTTAAATTATATAAATGATAATTTTATTTTGCATTTTATGCATTTACTAAATTTTATAAAAATAAATTACGGATCACGTATAATAGTTGTAATTCAAATAGGTATTCTTTTGATTCGCTACAATTTTCTTTTTTTTAAATTCGTTTATTTTTTATTTTTAAATATTTATTAACCGAATGAAACCTATAACCTACCATTTCATTCATTCACGTACGAATATAGACAAAACGTAGCTAGGTGTCAAGCGATCCCTATTGGTATCGAGGGCATCGACTTACGCATGCGGCCCGCGTGCGATGCGTCAAGTGACCCCTTAACGCGACTTATTGGCCACTCATAAGTGATCGCTCGCCACAGAGTAGCAACCGATCATGTGTGAATTATTGTATTTTTTTAACTATAATTATAAATGGGTTAAAGGTAATCGATTGGCACGGAGTCGGAACGAATAAAACGAAAATCATTCTTAAAAGATTAACAAAATCTAATTACCAATTCGTAAATTGGTTAAAGTCCTGTGTCTATTGTTACAAAAAATGTACTATTTTTTTATAAATATGTAATTATATGCATTCAGATCTGCTTCAGTATGCGTTAAGGCTCCAATCGATAGCAGGGGCTTATGCCCAACAGGAAGACATTAAAAATATTGCACTTTCGTTTCATTCAAAATGTTTACCGAACATAATTTGGAAGTCTCATTTTCGGAAGTATCAAGCGTAGAGACAGTTCTCAATGGATTAGCCACTGTACCCCATTGGTGTCTGTAAAAAAAAATTAAGTACGCAGGTTCATATAGGACTCTTATTCTAATTCTAGTTGAATAGTATTAATGGTCAATAGTTTCTTACGAGACTCAAGTAGCAAAGTAACTTAATCAGAGGAACTCCAAAAAGAATTGATTTTCTAACTAAACTCAAACCTTCAAAAAGAATCCGTTCAAAATCTACTTTGAATAAAATATATTCTTTTAATTTGACACAAGCGCTTCTGCCCTTGAGAACTAAATTTGATAACTTTTCGATTACAAAAGTATAATTACAAAGAGTCATTACTAATCTGTAGCATTCTTCACAATGTTACGTTAGTCTTAAGAACATTATCATTTCTAATCTGTGGCGATCTCATTGCTTTCTCATAAGGGCTCATTGTGACAGCCAATAAGCACCAAATAGCCTGTTGATCGGCTGTAAAACTTTATCATGGAAATGGGCTCCTATTAAGGTCGATAAGTGTCGTGTTACACAAAGATTGGTTCACATGTAATAGATATTCTTTAACTGAAGAGAATCTGATTGATTGATTAACAAAAATGTAGTTCGATTAATGTGGCTCTATTTTCGCTTTTTATTTAATTATTTGGTTATTTTCAGGGATAATAACTACGTATAATCTTGGTAAGAATTCCAGTTCAATGTAAATTAGGTTACAGATTTACATCAGATGCATTAGCTACTCTAAATAGAACATCTTGTTATAAAATTAGTGAAAAAGGTAATATTTTCATGTAAAACACGGCCAATACATCAAAAGAAAAACAGAAAGCGGGGATCCACAAAACATCATTAAATTCAATATTTCGTTTAAAAACCACTCCAGATATCTCGACCATTAATCACTAAAACTACCGACCTTCAAGAACATCGGAATAAAATCGGCAATCGAAATAAAGCACTTAAAGCGAAACGTCATTATCGCACAACATAAATAAAATAAAAATAAAAAACGTAGGAATCGAACGCAAAAATTGAATATCGAAGTCGATTTAAAACAGAATACGAATTTTAAAAATACGAGCACAGCGGAGCGGCATTAATTAAAAATTCTCGGTAGAATATTCAAAAATAGAATTCGCATTCGAAGGCCTCCTTGTACGGAGTTGAAGTTTGAATTTGGAAGCAACAAAAGGAGAGCGGGAGCAACCCTTTTAGCGCTGATAATCTGTTCCCGGGCCGTGTTGTGTTGTGTTCTCTTTTTATCTGTTGTCACTTTTTTGTCCGAACCAAGATTGTACACAACATTCTTTACTCCGAAACGAAGCTTTTTAAACTCGCCCCGAGATTTATTTCTTTTTTATTCGCTTTAATAACGAGTCCTCGTCCGATTTAATTGATGAATGGTCACGGGGGATATGTTCAAACGATTTCGGAACTCGACTTCAAATTGACATTTTATAATCGGCCTTTTAAAATTTTTCTTCGGTAATCGCGAAGTATCTTTCATATTTTAGGATGAGAAAGGAAATAAAAAGTCTACAGACATTCCTTAGTTAATCATACAGACTTCTTTTTCTGTATTTTTTTATTTATGTGCAGATGGACTGAAGTTAATCAACTTGTATGAGATGAGGAACTAGACAATATGATATAGTTGGAAACATACTTTTGATACAGGGGGACTATCTGAAGCAACATTATCTATCATTGCATAAAACAAAGCTGACATTAAGACCATTTTTTACTAACAAAATGAACAGATTTTCTAATCAGCTGCCAGCAATAAACTAACAATACTACGAAAACATTCAGTTTAGCAAATCAACTTAACACAACAAAAACCGGGTTTAATAGTACTACAAATAAGTACGCGTAAAAAAGCCTTTTCGAAATTAAAATTGAACTGCCACAAAGAGAGCCCGCGTCTGAATTGTTGAAATATAAAAATTTAAAAATAGAACTCAATCCTTCCGCCCTCTGGCGAGCTTTACATGAAATATTATTTTATGGAATAACATCTGTGGTCGGGTCGATGTGTGAGTGCATTATGCCAGAATGAGCCCCTCCGTTTATATGTATAAGTGAAATTACTTAAAAGTAATACAGTTTCAAGTGGATGGGAACATTTCAACTCTGTTTTCACTCATGTTAATTTTAGATTTGAGTGTTCCTTCATTGAAACAAAAATCTTGACTTCGACTCTTGTGGCTTTTGATGTTTTTCGTTCAAGAAATCGTAATGAGTTTTAGACTTACGTATTAAAGTTAAATATGTATTCGTGTACTTATACAGCGAACGCCATTAACATCATAAATTACTGTGTAAAAATATTTAGAGTAGGAAGTATTATGACTTTGAGTAACTATTTGATCTGGTAATTTATGTTTAGTACACACAAACTTACTTACAACATACCTTTATATGCATACTCATGACACATGTAAGTAATAAAAATACTTATTAATTTAATTTACTTTAATTTCTTCGCGTGTATAATAAAGAATTCATAAAGTGTTCATTCATAAAGTTTTAATTACATTAAAAGTCACATACTAAAAATATAAGTAACAATTTAAAAAAGCAATAAAAAATTGGCGGCTAACTCCTTCTCGCATTGCAATATCCGTTTTACAATCCGTTCGGATCGTCAAATCAGTCGTCGCGGGTTCATTTTTGTAGAATCGGAACGAAAACCCGACCATTTTTATTCTATATTTTTTATTTTTGCTTTTAAATTGTGTTCGTCATGCCTCTCCCTGCCAGCTTTCCGTGCAATAACAAAACGCTATCAAAGTCACAGGCTTACAAAGAAATTTGAATTTGGAATTGGACCAACGTTCACTCCTTTGTTGTATTCTGTGTATAATTATCCTTTTTTATTGAATGTATTTTGTTACTTTTTGAATACGAACCCGTTGACGTAATGCATTTAAATGGCATTCTGTTTAGATTTTTGCTTTTGATAAATTATATCGGGTAAGTCGAACATTTTAGACTTATTTTACGATTTACAATTGATTTAGTAAGAGTCGTAAAAAGTGCAGAAGCAGAAATTAATTTAATTAAAGATTTATAAGTAAAGCTAAATTGTACATTATTCTCAGAATGACATTAGGTTTTCACAGAATAAAAATCAAGTAGTATTAAAACTACAGAATAACTAAAATCAGTTGTAACACAGATAAAAACACGCTCAAATCTTTCCATTCACATATGAATTACGATGATGATCACACCTTTTTAAAATCCTTTTTCATTTCAAAACTACGAAAAATTTCCGGATTCGTAATAAAAAACGAACTAAAGCTACTGAACCCACATGGCTAAACTAGTTATTGATCGTTCAGCTGTGTTAGTTTTGAGATTAAATTTTTTACCCTTCATTTTAAATTTAACTCTTTTGACTATTTTAATATTTCTGGAACAATTTTAGCTTGGGGCGAGGGTGTGTAAAGGGTTACTTTTTGGATTTTGTATGCGGGCGTACGCTTTTTGATTTTTTTCGAATTGATTGATGCTGGATTTAGAAACGGATTTATATTTATGATACGAATGTAATATATAATTGTTAAAAGCTCTGTTGTAGTAAATAGGAGAACGTAGTCTTCATTAGGTAAATATATGAAGGGTTTCAAGGCGTTCTATACACGTGACGCGTGTAAAGAACAGAGTTGGGACGTAAGACGTTCCAACTTAGTCTTACTTAGTCTTTTAATATTTTTATCTTCAAATGGTTCGTGTAATCAACAAGACTATATAGTTCTGTGTTGCATTTTTTTTAGTTCCAACTTAGTTCTCAGGGGTAGCAACGCATCTGTGATCTACTTCAGGTAGGATTCTGGTCTTAACTGGAGTGGATTACAATTATCTATAAGCGGCAGGTGACACTTACCATTAAGTGGTCTGCATGCTCGTTTACCACTTCCACCATATAGAAAAATATTTATTATAACGATTTTTTTGTTATTTAATTAATTAGAACTGTCCACTTTAACCAATTATACTAATTAATGACAGTAACGTGAAGAATAATTAAGATAAATAAAATTACAAGATATATAAACACGCTTTCCAAATTCATAACTCCACACTGAGATTCTGTGTCGTGGGTGCCATACACACATATATACACAAACACCCAGACCCAGAACAGAAATCTAAATTCATCGTTTTATGTATACGTCTGGTCGGGAATCGAACCCGGAACCCATTGCGTGTCAGGTATAGGTGCGTATAAGGTATTTCTTAATTTGTGGAATAGACTAAAAGTCACACTGGAGACACACTCCACCAGGCTGCCCCACTGAATAACAAAGCGTTGCAATGCGGGCGTGGATGATATATACTTTAAATTGATTGAATGAGATTGAAAGGGTACATTTAGTTATGGGTCCAGAGTACCTACGCTTTTATTTCAAATTGATTTTTATCATGGTTCGTTGGTTCCTTTGTCAGTTGATAGTTGCGTTATGTTTTTTAGTTCTATTGAGATGTTTATGCTTGTAAGAACGCTAGCGTGCACGCCCGCGGTTTACGACTTCAAATAGGTTTTTATTTGATAACTTTGTATGTAACTTGTGTGTATATACATATCGCTTCTTTGCTTGAATGACGTGTTATCTTAAAAAAAACACAATTTTACAGTAGAACATTTAAAAAAAAAAAGAAAAAATACTTAATTGTGTATTTTTTACCTTTATTGTAGATTACGTACAAACTTTAACACCTTAGCTATCTCAAACCATAAGATACACAATTAAATAAAATATTATTTTTAATTTAAAAAATGCTCTACTGAAAAAAATGTGTTTTTTTTAAGATAACACGTTATTGAAGCAAAGAAGCTATATGTATGCATGTATGTGTGCATGTGTGTGTATGTATGCGTGTATGCCTGGGATTTCTAAAGCTACTGATCCGATTTGGTATTTTCGTTATTTGATTTTAGATAAGCAATATTTAAGTAAGCCAAGATGCCGAATGTTGTAAAGTAAAAAACATGCTATTGTCGATAAAGTTATCTATCTTTAAATGGAAGTTCCATCCGAACGAGATCAACAATTTTATAATTACCTCGCAAAAAAATAGATCAAATTAAAAAATTATCATGTTTTTAAAGAACCCCACATTTTTAAAATTTACTATAATTAGTATTAGTAACGCCGAATGAAATTATTTTGAAATTGTATTTAAAAAATATGATTTAATTTATTACTGATTTAGTAAGAGTCGGTTTCTACATCTGAAAATTAAACATTTTATAATATGAATAATTGATTTATTTGTCTTATAGACTCAATCATTAATGCTTAGTTTATCTAACTGCATCGAATCGCCCCCGAGGTACCGGATACAATTCCCGGTCAAAGCAACAATTTATTGTGCAAGATCTTGGATTGTACTGTATAATTCTAGAAGGGCACATAACCATAGGACATGTAACTGAGCAACCTTCTAAGCAAGTGTCTTTCTTCACAATTGGGAGAAGCTTGGGACGTCCTCGACCATGCTGTACCAATACGAATAAGTGTAAAATACGGATTACCTGTTATTTATAGGCGGAAAAGCCTCCGACAAGATTCAGATCCAATAATAACCGGGACCATGGGCCTAGCGTGGCCACCGAAGCAGGCAGTATATACATTAGTAGTATTTAATTGTTTCCATTTACCTAATTTATTCAAAAAACTCAAAGTGAAATTATTAGTTAATACATCAACTGAGAGATAAGAAAAATAAAAACTAGACATATCGATTTACGGACCATAAAGAATGATACGAGACTGTAGGAGTCTATAATTAATCAAAATGACTTGTCAACATTATACGTAAGGAGGTAAAAAGTTAACCCCCACACAATTAAATTCGAATAAAAACTCCGGGGATAAAAAAGGAAGCGATCGTTCCAAGAAAAAAGATTAGGGTGAACGTCCGAGGATAAGGGAAGTGTTATGTTGTAGCCATCCTGCGACAACTTCGGTATCGGTTGTCGTACATTATGGCTTTTGTAAGTTACAACCCACAAAATTTAATAATAACCGAGCGATGTATTCGCACTGAAGGCGAAATGTTTCTGCCCGATACAACGCAGACGGCAACGCTACCGTTCGTCAATAAAGTTTTTATGTTTTACATACATTGCTTGTTAATGCCTAAATTGGTGTGGTTTTAGTTTGAAAAAGCAGCAACGGATTGGGTATAAAGTTGGAAAGTTTGTACAACTTTTGACAGGAAGTTCGCTCATTACGTTACGCCATAATGATATTACGTATTAGATCCGTAAAAAGCTGAGAAACCGACCAGCTGTGAGAGGGTTGGCTGAGAACTGCAGGCGATTCTAGTCACTATTGCTAAAGAATTAATTACGATTTTTGCCTGAAATCAGTACATATGGATTAATACTTATTTTGTTTGGTAATGCAGTGTCATGGATATGCTTTCTTACATTATCTGATGAAACTTCACAAATAGTTTGAAATACAATAAATTTATAGGAATTAGAAATATTGGCGGGAACTAATATAAATTTATAAAGGAGATGAACGTGTCTGTGTGTATATAAGTATTAATACTAAAATATTTCGTCAAGACAAGGGGTAGAACCTCTTGTACTTCGACTCCGGCGGCACCACCGCTACGCCTATTCCTGCCTAATAACAACAGTGTTAAGCGCTACTGTATTCTGGTTTGAAGTGTGGTAAGGGAGACATGATTAAACGAGACATTCCGACTTAGTCTTCAAGGATAGCAACGCATTTGTCTCAACCTCAAGTAGGACTCTAATCTTAACTGGAGTCCCTTACAGATGTCAATAGGCGGCAGTTGCCATTTACCATCAGGTGGACTGCATGCTCGTTTGCTACTTACATTAAAAAAATACTCTTATTCGTTTGTTACAAATGAATTGAACGTACCGTAAAAACAAAGGTACACAAACTGGGATTTGAACCCCAGAAACAACCATAAGAAACAGTATAAACCATAACTCACTACTCCCACTCAGTTATCTCTATTACTACATTATTACACCAAGTAACTACTGTTCAATTCACACGTTTTACGAGTTCGTTTACGTTTACGACGTCAAATAAACAGACAGACCGACGGTTAAACTTGAATGAGTATTTAATTGTTCACTTCATTCTTTGATCTTTTTTTTAAATAACAAACGAGCATGCAGTCAACGAGCATGCAGTCCATCTTATGATAAGTTAATACTGCATGTATGCAACTAAGTCAGATGGTTTGCAGAGTGTTGGTACTAGAGGGTTAGGTTGGAACGCCTTGTGTCCTCTATCTGCAAAACTCACTATAGTGGCGCTAATACAAGCAGCTTTTAGAGTCAGTGATAAAACTAAATCGAAACGTCTTTTGTGCCTTATTATGCCAACGTTAACTTTAATTAAATAACTGACATTATTACTCAAAGCAAAATTCTCTAAACCACTATAAATAAGGATGGCTGTCTATATGGCTTGTAAGACTAAGTGTGAACGCCTTGTGTACCAAAGTCTATACATCACCGATCAATGCGAACCACAATACACTTGTACTAAACCAGACATCGTGTCTCATCGTATCTCGGAACGCCTCACGTCCCTATTCCTATCAAAAATACTTCCTAGCACAATAATGTCAGTGACGCAACGAGAGCGAATTATGCGATAGTGGAACAACAAGACCCCGCCACAAATAGCCAGACGACTGTCTCACACGGACGAGACACATATTGTCTATATATATAGGTATTACAAACTTTTATAATATTTTTTTTATACTGACCCGGCAAACTTCGTATCGCCTTAATTAAATAATTCGTTAATGTTCAATAACTAAATTCTGGTCACTTATTTGATGGACGTGACAACTTTAAAAAAAAAAGTTAGTTTTACTATAATTCTAGCATTTTTTTCATATTTACTCACCTTTAAACCTTCCCTGGACTTTCACAAATAATTCAAAACTAAAATTAGCCAAATCGGTCCA
>DWRA01002101.1:0-14843 GCA_018250295.1 Spathilepia clonius
AACGAGGCATTCCAACTTAGTCCTCAGGGGTAGCAACGCATCTGTGGTCGACTTCAGTTAGGATTCTGGTCTTATCTCGGGTGGATCACAAATGTCCATGGGCGGCAGTTGCCACTTACCATCAAATGAACTACATGCTCGTCGACATACGTATGTCTTAAAGACAAAATAGTACACAATTTTTAACCGACTTCAAAAAAGGAGGAGGTTTCTCCTCCTCTTTCGACTGCATATATATTTTTATTTCTGTATAACTTCATCGTTTAAAACAAAATGAAATCAATTTGTATGTCACAAAAAAGTAAAAATATTTTATAGAAATATTAGTTTAGTACCTAGTTTTGAAGTCGGCGCTCAACTTATATGGAGCTGGATTACCGCGTAAATCGTGTCCAATTTGAACGCCGACTCCAAAATTAAGTACTAAACTAACATTTCTATAAATTGTTTTTTACTTTTTTGTGACATAGAAGTCGGTTTTATTATTTTGTCATAAATATTTTTTTTATTGTCTACTTTCAGGCAAATGCAAATTTTATTTGTGATCACATCCTTACTGTTTGTTAATTTGCTACTGTACACAACTTATACAATAGACTTTGTCATTACGAAGAACAGTTAAGTATTATAGCGAAGCGTACAATAAAACAATTGATGTTATTTGACAAACCTATACTAAACAATACTGTGTAGTACTTTCGGGCTTGTTAATTAATAAAAACAGTTATTTACTTCATAAATAAAGTTTTATGTGAGTAACGTGCCATTTTAGTATAATATAAGTAACAATCTATCATGCACTCTACTGTAAGTGGTCATAGCCGCCCGCGATCCGAACAACGATCCCACCTGAACTCGATTATAGATATTGCAGTCTACCGTTGTAGTGACGTCTTATTTAAGCATTAGCACAACGCTGTCGGCCAAAGAACTTGGCAAGCTGCTGCTGTGAGTCTCCAGTGATGAACTGCCGCCGCATTATTAAGTTCTTTCATCATTTACAAAATCAAGAATTGAAAATTGAAGGGTGTGATTTCCTAATCAGTTTAAAATTCTCATTTGCGTATCCTATACTCTTGAAAATGACTAAATCGATTTTAACGAAACCATACAGGCTGATGGCATTGGCTTATAATTCAAAAATCACGATTTTTACATACATGTATGTAAGTGTGTATTCGCATAGAAATGCGCTTGTATCCCGCGCGGATTCAACATTACACAAAAAATGTGTATAAATCAGAAATTAAGTTTGCGCAACGGTTACCAGTTACCAGTAAAATATTATGAATATTACGGTCTACCGTCTCGGCTGTAAATACCTTCACCGTTCGTAAATTGTAATTATATGAGTTATCATTTTGATGCGTCCCGTTACTATACTGAAATAAATACGCACAAATTGTACGTGTTTTAAAATAATTCTTTGCATTACATAAGTTTCAACTTTACTTTATATAAATAGATGCAGATGGTACAGCGGGATGATCATAAGAATGATGTTTAACAGTAAACATTTAATAGCTGGGTGCAAAAATAACTTCAATTTAGTCAAAATAACTCCCTTGAGAAACTGTAATGATGAGTACTTCTATACTGAACGAGTAACGAGCAACTAATCATTATTTTCCACTTACATCATTTAACTGATTGAATTAGGAAGTCGGTAATATACGGAGCTAGAGATCACTTATATAAGATTAGGATTGTTATGAACCGCAATCCATAAATATAACTGCGTTATATAGTATATATGTTACAGTCAAAGTAATGAAATGGCTATTATACTATTATTAAATAAATAAATATAAATCATCGTCAACCCATTACTGTCCCACTGCTGGGCACATGTCTCCTCAGAGTGAGAGGGCTTAGGCCATAGTCCATTGCGCTGGCCAAGTGTATATTGGTAGACTTCATACACTTTTTGAGATTTTTTTTCAAAGAACTTTCAAGTGTGCAGGTTTCCTTACGATGATTTCCTGCACCGGTATAGCAAATGATAATTAATTTATAATACATACTTAACTTCGAAAAATCAGAGGTACGTGCCTGGAATTCGAACCTCGGACCCCTCGACTGAGAGACCGTGATTCAAGAACTAGGCTATCACTGCTTTACATTTTGTTGGCTATTATACATAATATGTTATTATATAAAACGACTAAATTGTTTAGACGATGTGATAAATTAATCACTTTATCCGGATATTATTCATAATAGGGGGTTAAAGTTATTCAAAGTAATAAATACGATCCGACTAGCTTCCCCTCTCGCTCCTGGCTAATCCTCGCGTTATGTCTAGTGTAATTTTAATATCACTTTCTCCAAATTGAGCAGATATTAAATAAAATGACTGGATAGATACATATTATCCGCATTTATTACTTTAGCTGTAACATATATATGAATAATAAGAATATTCCATTGATAAAAAGTATTTAGCTACTCGTTTTATATTTTATTTTACAATAATTCTGGTTTAACGTCTACTTCTTCAGAGAGTCGCAATTTAAAATATAGGACATCGGTAGCAATTACGATACGGACATACATAATATGCAACCAGACGTAAAAATTGTATCAGAATTCAGATAAATCACAAATTCGTTGCTACCATTGAGAATTAACTTAAAAGTATCTTTAGAATTGTTGGTAAAATGTATTGTAAATTCTAAGCTTCTAATAGGATAAATCTATCAAAAATAGCGCCTCTTACTTTCATATTTTGACGAAACATTTATATTCTTATAGGTACTACCTGGCACACTCGCGGTTTCACCAATGTTTCAAAAAATGTGACTAGATAAAAATTAATCAGAAATTTTATACAGCTTAGCGCGCCTGGTAGCATAACATCAGCTATCTGCTAGTAAAACTCCCATGTAAAGGAAAAAAAATATTTTGATATTAGACACTTCAATTTTATTTATTTGTATAGATGTAATTTAAGGCGTAATAATTAATATAAAATATTAGATAATCATTTTTCTTTATACTAATATTAAATAATAAGCTCAACTATAACGATATATAATACATTACACTAGTGACACTGAGAACATAGTAATTCTGTTTTTAATTGATATTTACTGCAAAAATATTATGATTGCACTATGATTTAAATACCATACACAATTTCGCCATAAGCATGCAGATTTACTGTATGACTAAATTTGGCCAGCTATAGTCATTTCAATAATGAAGTAGGTATAAATAATAACTATATTGCATCATCCATGCTTTCATAGGATATTTACCACAGCTTATTTTTTCTTATACTCTCTATATTTGTCACTGCTATTTTCATACCTTCTGCTATTGGCATGCTCAACATATTTTTTGGGCCTTTCTTTATGGGATTTTGAGTAGCTGCTGTCATATCTATCATATTTGTAATATGAGCCTCTGTTACTATGGTAGTCATATGAAACATCTGTCCGATCATCTTCATCATCTTTGCTAGAATCCAAAGCTTTTATACGTATATCATATACATCTTTACCTTTTGTTTGCTTCTCAATTTCTCTGTGTTGTTGCCGTCTATATGACTCATTGTCTCTACACTTCTTTTTATGTCTTTGTCTATGACTCTTATATTTTCCTCTCAGATCGCCTTCATTGTAGTCGCTCACATCACTTTCTTCCTTGTTTATATTTTCCGCTTTTTTAACTACAATGTTACCTTCTACTTGGAGATTATGACCATTTGTATTCTTTCGACGTTCTACATTGTATATTTGTCTTTCTTTGTCGACCTTAGAGGAACGTGCCTTATGGCTGTGATGTGTCCTTTCTGAGTTCGCATAAATGTTAGAAGTCTCTGTGTACTCCGAATTATTATCATCACTGCTATAGGAATGACCATAATAAGAATGTTTTTCCGTCGCTTTTTTTACTGTTGACTGTTGATTATCTGTTTTACTATGATTTTCTCTTCTGTGATCACCATTTATGTCACGCTCTTTTTTTCGTCTTTCGTAGTGATCATAATATTTATGCCCATCTCTATTCGTTCTGGAATATTTTACGTCTCTATCGTCCTTTTTACTAGATGTACTATAATCATTTCGTTTGCTGTTTGACGCATGAGACATATCACTTCTGTGTTCATTGATTTTACAGGTTGTTGACCTATCTCGCTCATGTGTTTTCAGAGATGTCGCTGAATTGGATTCATCATAAGTATCATTGCGTCTTCTTTTCCTACTTTCGTAGTGATGAGATACTTTACCATATGTGTCTCCATTTAGTTTTGTATCTAGATTGGGAGTCGTATTTTTATCATTTGGATAGTAATCTTCTGTCACTTCTTTTTTAATATTTAATCTTACATTCTCGATTTGACTCATTAAACTATCTTGAGCTTGGGTGTATAATTCCATCTGTGTATAGAAAATATTATATGTCAATAGTATAAAAATTCAATGTTTAACTTGGTGGTTTATAAACAACTGTATGTTTAATTTACTATTATATAATAATACATTTCAATATATAATATGTAATAATATATTTTCATTCAAGATTTCTATTAAATATTCATTCAATAATGGTTTAATTACTTATAAGTCTTAGCATCAAAGACATGCAGTCTACTTGAATTATCTAAATTTACTGCTATAAATGCACAAACTAACTTGTGTGTTGATTACATCGCGTAAAACGTCTGAATAGTTGCGCGTCTTGGCAGCCACGCGGTACTTGGTGCGCCGCCGCTTCATGTCGCGGAGCTCTGCGAGGATCTCCAACTGCGATTTCGGCTTTGCTTCCTTGCTCTCATCTTTTGAACTGGAATGTACGGATTAGTCAAAATTCAAATAAATTTTCTGACATGACAGTAGATACCACATTTAAAATAATCCAATTTCTGAAGTTCAAAAAAATTTTCTGAAATATACAAGTTGCTGAACATACTGATAATATTTACTACATTTGCAATACACCTATCAACAACTGCCATGTATATGTCAGTCTCATGTCTTAACAATATGCATGCCATTACCAACAAAAATGAGACATGAAATTTGAAATGATAAAATTTACCTTAGTAGATCCAAATCTGATAGATCATGGCTTGAAGGTACTTGTGCGACCACCGCGTCGTGTATGGCGCGGCGCTCATCGGCGGTATACGTCGATTGAAGACGCTCTAATGTTAGTGGCTGATTGCCACTGCAGCCAGGTCCTTTGAGTTTTATTAAGGAAACTTTTCAATTAAACCCATGAATAAGTATTGGATATTGATTACATTTTGCATAGTACTAGACAAAGTAAACAACATTTCAAAACAACTGCACCAGAAAAAGGGTAATGTTGTTGTTGTATTTCCAATTTCTTGTCATACTCTACAACCCAAATGACCTGAAGAATTTTACAAATTGATTTGTCGTTTGATTTATCTTAATTGTGGGATTCCCATATGATATTACTTTAATATGTAATTTTAAATATACATCCTGAGAATAAAATAGATATGTGGCGAATTTAATAATAAAATATCACAAAGAAAGATACCGAAACTATGTTTCTCAATATGTGCAGCACCTACAAATATTTAATTTCTAATTTACAAGAAGGTAGAACCTTTTGTGGTACAGGGGCACCACCATCACACCTTTTTCTGCATAATAACAGTGTTTGGTGCTTATTCATTCTGGTTTGAAGGGTGTGCTGATGGAGATTGACTTATCCGAGAAATTCCATCTTAGCCCTCATGGGTAGCAATATTTACCATAAGATAGTCTGCATGGTCATTTAGTACTTCAACACAATATAAAAATAATATATTTCATTATCAACATATCTACATGCATTATCTTTTTTGGACTAATGTATTCTAAATAGTTTTTATAATAAATTCTTTTATTTACAAAGTGACAGTGCTATTATAAAATGACTAGATGTACTTAAGCATTCTCATTATTAAATAATCAGATACCAATAGCTACAATTACCAATTAATTTCTAGTATACTTATTACTTCATTTTATTTCAAGTCCATTTTTCTTAATATAATAACACATAAGAATTAACTCTAAATAGGAGGAATGTTAACTCTGGATGTACATTACATCCTGTGCAGAGTTAAAAATTTTCAATGATGAACAAAGAAACTAGTAATTATTATAGACATATAAGGTCATAATTTGTAAAGAAAAACATTCATAGCTATATAAAGGATACAATAAAGATGATATAATCTGTCACAGCCAAATGACCAATCTTAACTGTAAATAATGAAAATAAATCATTTATTTAATTAATTTTGAATATTTACATTTTACATAAAGTTACCTGTCCTGAACAAAGGTTGATATCGCGAAGCATTGTTTATTATCTCAGCAATATTGTTTGTATCTGAAACATGTCAAGATAATAGATTTAGCATGTCTATGCATATATTATGTGAAATTGCTATAAATCTATTAATTCTAAAGCTGAGATATTATTTATTTAAAAAATACAGATATGAGTGAAAATGGTAACAGATGGTGAACAGCATACTTGATGACAGTACTTGACTGTCATTGTGTCAATACAATGTCGAACTTATTACTAAAAACATGAAACATAGAATAACATGTTATGCTAAGTCCTGCCATATAGTAAAAACCATACAGTAAAAATTAAGGATTAAACTCATGTAAACTATAAGGTGCCTTTTCGTGAATTGATAGGCTTTTTATAATCTACAATAGGCAACCAATAAAGATGTGAGTATTGTAGTAGTAAGAATACCATTAGTAATTCCTTTGGGTTCATTTGCCTAGAATGTTTGTTAAACTAATCAAAACATTCACACACAATTTGCACTTATTTCTATGTTCTTTGTAATTTATTATATTAATTATGTTCAGAACATCTCAACTTTCCCTTAACAGCTAAACATCAATATGCAACAATTGTTGAGTGAAGATTAATTAAATAGTATATTTCCATGCTGTATAATTACTTTTATGTGACCAGATATTCAGCTTCGTTCAGTGCTTATAAAACATTGGTCAACCAAATACATAGTGTCCAATCCTTTAAAAGTGCTCTTAATCAATTTTTATAAATAATTAGCAAAGATTGGTGATCTTACCTAATTTGACAAGTGTGCTTGCATCAGGGTCAACAGGGCTAGGCAGCAAGCAATCTTTCTCCATATATCCAAGACTTTTTAAAAAGCATCCACTTTCATGTTCCATTAGTTTATCAGGAGGTATTCGGTGAGTTTCATTGTACTGACAAGGCACCATTGTTTTTTGCTACAAACATACAAAAAACTGTTAGTTCATCATATATTATGCTCGGTAATTTTGTATTCTTGTAAAGTGTTCAAGTACAACTTGAGATTGTTTTCGGTTCAAACAATACATAGTAAACATTAAATTCACCTACAGTATAAACAATTTTAAATGGAATACTAGTAAATACAATTGATTGCAGTGTCAGAGACTATTGTCTTCAATAGAAATACATATGTAGTAAAAATAAAATAACATTCGCTATTAAATAATATTTTTTATATAAGATGTAAATGATATATATAATACATAAATGTTAAAAGATAATGCAAACAACCTCCAACAAATGTTTACGATCCCACTGCAGACTCTGTAATATCATTGTCACTTCTGTATCGACTTCATTTAGATAGGTTTCCAGGTGTGATAATTGATTTTGCCTGTTTTGGAGACTGTTTAATTCCATATTTATTATTAAATCCTCGATACTCAAGTTAAAAATAGTCTTATGTTAAAAATAATATGCAAAAACAATCATTTATCTTACATTCGAAATTTGACATTGACAACGACATTGATTGATTTCATTAAGAAGTGCAGAATAAAAAATCCCGAAAACCTCAACCCTGTGGTTTGTGTTATTACAGAAAAGTGTGGTTTAATTTTTATCTAAATACACATTTCACTGTATTTTAGAAAACAAAGTATTTATTATGAAAAAATAAATAGCTATGTTAAATTATAATTATTATCTGAATATCTAACTATATGAATTATAAAATCATGGTAATAATTTTGACACATTGTTTGACGTCGTCTTCTTTCTTTTTACATCTGTGATTCTCAGCGAGACGTGTGCTCAGGATAAAATAGTTTCTGAATGTTTGTGAAAAATGGCAGATTCTGAGGTAAAATTATACTAAACACGATATATAACGTTGTCGAAAGAAAATCAGAAGTGTAATACATAACTTTGTTACCAGGGCCTGCAAAAATTGAAGGACATACCATTTAAAATACAGACCGCAAATTTACAAGAGAGACGTGAAGTTCTCGAAGAAATTCAGAATGTGTTGTCCACACCCGGTAAGTCAAAGTTTCACTATCTTTCCCGTCAAAGTTACGTATCGAAATTATCAAATATTCATATTTATAACCTAATAGGTAAGGGATGTAAACAGCTTTATTGACCCATAGCCTAGATATTTTAATAGCCCTTCCCTGGACCTAAGTGTTGTCTAGAGGGTACCAAAGATGCGCCCCATGTTAATTCAACAGGGCGATATTATATTTTTTCGGGACATTTTAATTTCTTACGTTACACTACATTGAACTATTTTAAATTCAATGTAGTGTAATTAATTATAATTTAAGTTGTTCACAAGCAACTGTGAATGTATTTAGCAGGTATTACGGAGGCCCATATTCGCTATGTGTGCCGTGTGCTGATGCTTACATTGAACCGCTACCGTGACTCTGCATCTCAATCGTATGTGCGCAATCTACTGGCTTACCTGGCTTCTAAACACCGGGAACACACGCTGAAGTCTATGCTGCCTCTCTTACTAGAGGTATCCGAACAACTGAGAAATACAACTACATCGTAAGTTAATACTCTCATATAATTTTTAAATCAACATTAACAAAAGAATTTGGCTAAATCTTTCAATGAGACCTGTATTATCTATTATTACATTATGACCTGTATTATTACAGTAGAATACCAGTTTACATGGTGAATTCCCCAGAATGAAAGTTGAAACAAGTCATTAAACAAATATTATAAAAAAGCATACTATAATAACTATATATTATTTGACTAATAGAATTGAGTGGGCGGAAGTAGCTCCAGCTCCACATGCTTAGTAGTAAAATTTCATTGTATAGAAAACTTGTCTAAAAAGATGTGTGTTGAGATTTATTTAGTGCCACTTTTCCATAGTGAAATACCATGCAAAATGGTCGTAATTTTATTGATGTTCAAAAAGGAACAAAATAAAATGAGTAAAATATCTACTTTGAATAAAATATTTTGATTATGTTTTTGATTTTGAATGAAATTAATTGACAACTCAGTCACTTGAAGAAGCATGCTCTGTTGATGTAATTTTAGGAAGCTTTTTTGGGCATTGTAAACTCTACAGTCAATGAAATTTCGATCTACTGTTAATGAAACATCTGATATATTCCAAATATGTTTTTTTCTGAAATGAGTATTAAACACTGTACATATATTTATTGCTACATCAGTAGAGTGAACCAAGTGCTCATATTTTAAAAGATGTCACAATATTTATTTTGGTATTTTGAATCCAATCTTAATTTATTTATATATTTATCGTTACAGGTCCTTAACATAATGCAATAGAGTAGCCTAATTGTTAATATATAAAATAAAACATACATTACATTAAATATGCATGACATAAATTACATATTATAATTAGATCAATGTTGATTCTTATCAACCAGTACAAGATAAGCAGATTGCAAATAATGAAATAAATTGACTTATTGGTTTGAGTGCTATTGCTTTACAGAAAAAGCATTTGCCAGAGTGGACTGTACGCACTAGGCTGGTCTGCAGTAGTGGTGAAAGAAGGTCTTAAGGAGAGTAAAGAAGATAGTGTAGACTATGATACTCTTGTGGTGGCCCAGGGAAAGCTGCTTGCTGTTGTTACTGCCTATGGCAATAAGAAGAGGAATCATAACGCCTATTCCTTGGTATTGTGAAATTTATATAAGTAATTTCTAAACATTTGTTTTTGGTAGCTTTTTTGGGAAAGCTTAAAATCCGAGAAAGCCAATTAATGGCATCTCATAATGTCTTTGTTAAGGAACACTGGCATTAAATTTTTCTTTCCAAAAAAGGATAATTTTACCTCATGTCTATAATTAAAAGGTTGTATTGTATATAACACTTTATTATTATTTTTCAGTTGCATTCCTCATGGTGTTCTATAGGTAAAGAGAAGCTGAAAAAGTGGCTAAAGGTGCTCTTGGATCTACCAGCTGATTCAGGGCCACATGTGTGTGTGGCTTTCTCTGCACTCTGTCGCCACGCTAAACAAATTGGTGATGAGGAACTGGTTGTAAAACATAAGGTGCATAATATTCAGTCTCTTATTTTTTAGCAGCAAAATCTTTAGTACTAGTGTCCACCTACCGTTAAATGGTCATAATTATATATTTGTTATAAATATAAAGTATTTAAATTTTTTACATTCCTATTAATTTTGTTTCCTTACCTAACACTACTATATTTTGCTGCAATTTTTTTATATCCTTATATTTTTTTTCTCAGGGCAAGATGTTAGAAAGCTTAATAAAAACCATGATCACTGTGAAGACCCGTCCAAATGCAAATTACATCCAGGGTTGTGCAGATCTTCTGCACACACTTGACAAGTCTGACATACAAGACACCCTCCTTCCTTCCTTACACAAAGCCATGCTGAGAAGTCCAGAAACGATTATACAGGCTGTTGGAGAAGTTATAGCAAACCTAGGCATTTATGTAGATGGAGTTGCTGTAGACATAGGAAAGAGTTTTATCGGTCAGTTTCTTAGATTAGTTGAATTATTTTAATGTTTTTTTTTTCTCGTGATAGAATTCAATGTAATAATTTCATAGGTCTTTTTCATTTTGTGTAAATATTATTTTGGAAGCACATCTTTTCACTGGTCTGGAATATTAAGTGAATTAAAAGTGATAAGTTAAAATACTGTGGACTTACGTTTGATTAACACTAATATTGTTTTATTGATAGTGAATTTACACTCTCGCGATGAGTGGGTGCGAGTGGAGGCGGTGCGTGCCCTGGGCAGCCTGGCCGTGCGGGTGGAGCAGCCCGCCACGGCGCGAGCGCTACTCAATCACGTTTTCGCCGAGTACAATGGCGCCAGCGGTAAACTCACTTCGAGCGAAGATAAGATTGCTGTTTTAAATGTGAGTTACTTGAAAATTTTTACTTTTAATTTTGTCAATTTGGGCGCAAAGTTATTTAAAATATCGTTACCAAAATAGTAGGAACATTAATTCAGTCTGCTTGACCTACATTTAGTTTAGCACTTTGGCTGAAATATGAGACTTGAAGAAAATACATAATTTAATCCTCATTTCAGTGAGAGTATTTCCGGTCAAAATCGTACACGTACAGTGCGCTAGTAATGGGATAATAGGATATGTCGTATAAATGTACAGGGGGTAGGCGTGTTGCGGCGGCTGGCGGTGGCGGAGGCGGCGCGCGCGGCGCTGCTGCAGGACGCGCTGGCGCAGCTGGCGCGCGCGCTCGACAGCGAGTCGCACGAGCGCACCATCTGCGTGGCGCTGGACGCCGCGCGCCGCTGGGCGCAACCCGAGCCCGGCGCGCCGGCTGCGCTCCCAGACCTCTTGCTGCAGATGTTCAAGGTATTACTTATTCTTTCAAGAATAATTAAATGTTTTTATCGGTCACTGTATCCATGTACCATATGGATACTCATGTTATAGATTTTAGTTATTACTTATTGATTTTGACTTGACTTGACTTTAAGTTTTAACTTGATTGACTTTAAGTTTTGTCGGGGGTCTATGAGTTTAAGTACTTGTCTATTTGTTTGTCTAGATAACGGATTATTACCGGGGGACTTTAACACTGGACGTGTTAATGAAAGATGTCTTCGATGACACGCGTCTAGGTCGATACGGTGTTCGTAAATTATAATGGCGATTACAGAAAAATTTGTCGGCAAAGAATACGACGCAGGGCGTGCGCATCGCGTACGTGTCGCTGATCGCGCACGCGCTGCGCCACTCGGCGGCGACGCCGGCGCAGGCGGACGCTCTGCGGCCCGTTCTCACTGCTGCCATCGAGAAAGCCGTCCAGCAACCATTGCAGGTCAGCCAATTAATTAACACGTTTATAAAACATTTTGCTCTCATATGCCACGCTTGGCTGTGTAAGCCTTTTTATGCCCCGCCATTGCGCTCGGGCCTCTCCCACACCAAAGAAGAGCTTTAAAAATTGTCCATTATGCTGGTGTTATGTGGCGATATATAATTTTGTGGTTGACGTGCAGCCGCTAGTGGTGAGCGAGGGCGTGTGCGCGATGCTGGCGCTGTCGCAGCTGGGCGCGGCGGGCGCGGGCGCGGGCGCGGCGGCGCGCGGGCTGCTGCCCGACCGGCCGCTGGCCGCCGCCGCAGACGGCGGGGAGGCATCCAACGGATATGTCGAAGTGAACGAAGGTTTAATTTGCTACAGCGGCAAAACATGCACAGTAAGATTTTTACTGAAGTGCAAGCCTTAATTAAAAATAGATCATTAGCATTATTAGATGTAGATTTGTTAGCCGATATTAGCATGACCTAGTAACAAATGAAATCTAGACTTAAATACTGAATTTACCAATATTAAAAAATATATATACTTTCGCGACAAAATATAACACTCTTTAGTATCCATGCTGATTAATTAGCCTGACGTCCGTTTGTTTGCGGATCAAAATTCTTTCTCATCGTCTTAATTAACGGCTAGTAATTTTACATTGTTTGTTTTTTTTTACAAAGCTTTAGTATATCAGGTAGCACTATAACATTTACTCCTTTATAGTCCTAATACAGGTGGTGTTCCTATGCAGAAATTTGTTGGAAAACTACTCCAGTGTTGCCAGCGAACGTTCCTCGCCCGCCTACCGCGCGTTTGTACTGAGCCTGCTGTCGACAGTCAACGCGGTGCGCTTGGCCGCCGTGGAGGAAGTCAAATCATTGCTTGGCAACCCAGATAGAGCCCAGGTGGCACGGAACTTAGTGCTGACATTGAATGAAGTGCTCGAAGAGGGCAAGATATTCGTCACGAAGGAAAAATCTCCGCCAGAGGACAAAGGCAGCGAGGTGACGGGAAAGATGATACTTGATTGTGTTCAAGCACTGTGTTCATTTAGAGGTGAGACATTCATATTTTTATAATCCTACAAATTTACCGAGATTTCTTTTTATCTGTTATTTATACTTGCCTTATTGTAAGTTATGTTTGCGATATGGTGAAAATACATAGTAATGATTTATATGAAAAAAATCATTTCAAAGAATAGCAAACCTACAGTATACTGGTGATTTGTTGCGCATAAATTGTAAGTGTATGATTAAATTATATCATTTAGTATTTTAAATTACATCTATTGTGTATTTTTCACGTTCTGCAGAATATCCACAGTCAGATTCCGAAAGCTTAGCAATAGACGCCCTACTGTGTTCCCACCACCCGCTCGTGTATGCGATGAACAAGCACGCGTGGGAGCGACTCGTGCGCCACCTGCGCCTGGACCCCAGCGACCTCGTCGCCGCATACGTCAATAACCTCAAGAATACATACATCGAAGCTTACGAGCCTACTGAGGTATTCATGCACATTTGTATTTCTAGTAATTTTACCTCTGGCATTATTAACTGATATTAATACATTTAGTTTGTTGATAGTTTCTCATACATTCATATGCACACTCGACGGTTTGGGATGTCATAGTAACGTAATTTGTGACGAAAGCGTGCCAGAGAAATTGTTAAGACACAGTGAACTTTTCTATGTGGCCTGCGTCAGGAACGTACATGATCTGTATATTTAAAGTAAATATAAGCCTATCAGGTATTTTAATATTATTTAAATTGATGCAACATAGTAGTATGTTGCATCAATTTAAATAATATTAAAATACCTGATAGGCTTACACTGTCGTCACGAACGTACGACAAAAGATGCAACAGCTCATAAATATAAATTTCAGACGAATGTGATTATAATATTTGCGTGCGCAGGTGATGTCGAACGTGGTGTCGTCGCTGTGCCGCTGGAGCGCGGCGGCGGACGGCTGCGCGGGCGCGGCGCTGGCGCGCGTGCTGCGCGCGCTGCGCGACCCCGCGCTGCTGCGCGTCACGCGCGACGAGTACTTCGCCTTCCTCACGCCGCCCGGACACCTCTACGACAAGAGCGTCATCCCCGGGTGAGTCCCGCTCTCGACCTATCTCTCTGTTGTATACGCATTACGCATGTATGCATTTTTGATACCTACGATGGAAACCGATTTAACACGTTCCGTAGTAGTTTAGATAATGTAGTTATTTCATCGTTTTAGGAACGAGGAGAGAGAAAAGGAAATGAATCTAAAACGTGAAAGTAAAGCCTACAGCTACAAGGAGCAGCTGGAGGAGCTGCAGCTGCGGCGCGAACTCGAGGAGAAGCAGAGAAAGGAGGGTAAAGTTACGGAGGTACGTGTTGCTTTTTTCTTATGAGCGCGCGTTTTATAAACCTGCCCTAATTTTGTTGTCATATGTTTATGGAAAGTTTTCTTTCAGGTGCCCTTAACGGCGAAACAGAAGGAAGCGGTTAAGGCTCAATTAGCAAAAGAGAGTGCCATTCGTGAGAGACTGACGGAGGTACTCGTGACAGTCATACATGTCATAGTTACTTATTAGATAATTTTTTTCATGAAATAAGCACCAGTCGTAGCCAGAAACGTATTGAATGAGAGCGTAGCAGTACATGTGTCGCGTTGCGTGCAGCTGAACGCGTCGGTGAGCGGCGCGACGGAGCTGCTGGGCGCCGTGAGCGCGGGCGCGGCGCGCGCGGCGGGCGG